>JZLH01S0068638.1:21350-36203 GCA_001188425.1 Eucidaris tribuloides
TTAAGTTCTGTAACATGTTGGAAGATTTCAAGCAATCTTTTCATGGCATTGCATTTTTGTCCTGCTGACAATTTTCTGCATTTTTGTCCTAAATAGATGGAAGAACACAGAAGGAAGTAACATAAGTTATTAACTGAAACATTATCCCAACAACTAATTAAGTTCTGTATGTTCCAAGATTAAACAATGTGTTTTATGTTTCACTTTTTTTTCTGACACTTTTCTGCATTTTAGGCTGAACAGAAGGTAAAAAAGTAGGAAGTAAGAACTACAAAAACTGAAACATTATCTTGACTAATAATTTGATTTCTTTAACATGTTTCAAGCATTAAACGATGTTTTCATGTTTCAAATATATCTCTGACGCTTTTCTGTATTTTAAGCTGAATAGAAGGGGAAAGAGTAGGAAGTATAATCTACAAATTGAAACATTATAATGATGAATGATTGAATTCTGTAATCTGTAACACGTTGGAAATCTGAAACAATGTCATGTTGCATTTTTGTCTCTACATTTTGTGCTAAATAGAAGAGAAAAAAATAGTAGGAAGTATGATTGAAGAATTGAAATATTATCCCAACAAATTGAGTTCTGTAACATGTTGGTAGATTTTGATGGTGTTTTTATGTTACATTTTTGTTCAACTTACAAGGAACTAATACTTTGAAAATAAGTCAAGAAAATATGAGAGTATGTGTTGTACACATGTCAGAAATATTTAAAAATTTTGTTGGTCTTGTGCAAGCAGATTGCAATGATACATGTATTATGTATATGGGAAATTACTCCAGTTACACTCACAAAAGTACAAACTGTTTAATCAGTGAATAGTCAGTCAGTGAAAACTTGTCACAAATTGTAGACATGCAAGTGTGACAATACAAGTGACATGTGTTCGATTGTTGTGAATATGAATGGATCAGGTATATGAATACATGACACTGGGTATTATTGTATCAGTATCATACTTGAACTGCTTGTCGTAATACTAGCCTTTCAGCTTAAAACACAGATGCAATGAAACAGCAGAACTTTACACAGTCATTGTCAGAACAAGTACATGTAGGTACAAAGCAACTTGGTGGGAAAGTTGAAAATTTGAAGAAAAAAATAAAAATACAATGAAAAAATAAATGAATTTTTAATAATAAAAGCCAAAACTATCATGGTTGTAATTTGCTCCACAAGAACTAATTTGTTATGTTGTCAACATCCAAAAAGTTTACAGCCAATTTTTATGGATAATTGTTTCAAGAAGATTCATAGAGGAAGCTTATATTTCAATATATGAAATCAATTACACTAATTTAAACTCCTTACAACAAAGTGCATGTGGTCATGAAGGAAAAAGGGAAGAAATCTATAAAAGTTTATGAAATAATATCGCTGCTTAACCACAAAATCTCAATGACTTGGCAATGACATAAAAGGCCAAACAACTCCCTCTTCTAATTTCCTGCAAGGCTCTTAAAAAAGGAACAAAAACAAGAACGAGATAGATTTCATTTCAAAGATTTATTTAGCCAAATAATTGGGCTGCCTGATTTGTGGGACCACACCCAGACCTCGTTGCCATGGAAACCCGTTTGACGAGAAACACGCTGTGACATTGTCGTCGTGGTTTCGTCAGCATGTGTTTCTTTTTGTCTGTTTGGGATTTATTCTTCTTTTTTTGTTGGGGACACGCTCTTGAAAAAGATTTGCATTTTCCTGTAAGTGAGCTGCAAACATCAGACATTGATAAAAAGATACAAATGTCAACTTTTCCCTCATTTTGAGTGAAGTTTTTTGGAACTTTATATGTTGGCATTTTACTTAATTGCATTTGTTGAGTAGGCCTACATACATGTACATGTACATTTCCAGTTAAAATTCTTGAACGTATTATGCATCATATTGTGTGTCTTTGTGTGTGTGTGTGTGTGTGTGTGTGTGTATGTGTGTGTGTGTGTGTTTCTGTATGTTTGTACTACTGTGCTTGCATGTGTGTCTGTGTCTATGCATGTGTGTCTGTGTCTATCTGTGTGTATGTGTATGTGCCTGTGTTCATCTTTATCAGTGTCAGGATAAGGAACTAGACTTAACATTTCACTCTCTTCCCCACCCCCCCCCACCCCCCAACGTCTACACATGTATTCCAGCAGAAGGAAATAAAAATGTTCCTTTAATAAAGTTTAATTATGGTGCAGTGTAACAAGTTCATCCACCTCTTCAGGATTCTTTACAGTTCATGTGAATACAAGTTCAGTGAACCTCCTTCTTTTCGATTATATGATTTTACTGTATTTTTCATTTTTCTGTGTGAAATTGACAAATTTTAAACTTGGCTATGTGATGTTTTATGGTCAAAGTCATTAAATGGTGACTGAGTCCTATGTGTTGGAACACACACACACACACACACACACACATTTGAAAACAATATGTAAAACATAATGGGTAACAGCGGGGTTAATTGAATAGTATATTATCTCATGTGTGATAATAAGTATGAAAAATCGCATTAGTTGACCATCGTTGAATACTCACCAATCTACATCACATTACCGGATATTTATCGCAAAACTGCTTAAAAAGAGTTAAAAATGCAGGTTGGTTTGGACCTTGGATTGTAATGCGTACTTATCAGATAACAATTAAGAAGAAGAAAAAAATGCATTGGTGCCCTGTTCTTAGAGGATGTTGTGGCATGAAAGCTTGCAGAAACTGAGTAGATCGTTAAAAAATTACCAGTACCGTGGTGTAAGATTTGAGGGTTGTTCGGCTTGTTTTATTGGGTTTAAAATGACATGAAATGATATCCAAAAAGGTGTTGTTTCTCCGTATTACGACCTCTTGAAGTTGTGTAGTGGTGAAGGAGCTGTATTAAACTGAGGGGGGTATCAGGGGAGGGGGTTGCACTGCTAGTAGTTGGGAAACTGCTTGGGGTGGGGGAGGGGTACTCGGTTATATGAACATACTTCACAAATGGGTTACTTTTTTGTACAAAATTCCTAGACAAGGGTTAGTCCATATAGTATCTATACTAGTTAGTCTTTCAATGAAAAGTCTCTCCACATGGATAAAAGTTATAAATATTTCATGAATGATAATATGAGGGTTCCCTTTCTGAGCCGAGATTAATAAGAAAATAACCTTTTGCTTATACTTTTAACTTAGGTTCATAACTTCATATTTCCTATCTACCCTCCCTCCCACCCCACCCCCCCCCCCGAACCAAAAAAAACTGGGTGGATTTATATTTTCTATAAAATGGCCTTTATGATTTGGCGGTGGGTGGGGGGGGGTGGTCTTCAGCCTCACACCCCTGTCAGAAAACAATTCAAGATGCATACATGTAAGTAGCATAATTATACAGGTAGTGTACAACTGTAAGATGAAAATATTATCACTTTAATACCCCTCTTGTAGCCTGTCTTCCCATTCATCATGTACATGTAAATATTGGACAGTAAGTGCTAACTCTAAAGATATTTAAGATTTTGCACAGGAAGTGAAAGAAATGAACAAAAGATTAACTGGTCAGTGTATACTTCCTTATTACTTCTTTTTAATAGCCCCCTTCTAGTGCTATCGTACACTGTACCTCCACAAAAATTTAAAGGGAGGGGGGATATACATGTGGCTGTAGATCTGGTGTTGTCACATGTTGTTTCAGATTATGATGACTAGTATTTCTCGCCAACACAACTTACTGGTATGTTATGGACACAAGTCTACATGGACAGGCAGTCTGGACAGCAAATGACATAAATCCTCACTCAGCTGAGAATTCATTTCTCTACTTCGATCACTCTCTCTCTCAGCAGGGGCAGGAAGTTACAAGTTTGCTCGAAAAAGACCAAAATTATTGGCATCCTGGCTACGAAGCGACCAAAAATCATACATTATGTAACATCTTCCTCGCTCGGATTGTTTGTGGCTAAACGCGGGGATAAATGAGTTTCCTTTTGTCGCGAGGGTGACGGTGTATCAGGAAAAAATACGACAAACGAAAAAGTGCACCGCCCAGCTGATGCTAGTGACCCGTAATTGTCGCGTAATCCGCGGATAAATCGGTCCGATTTCAAATCCACGCCAGGTGCAAGTTGGAGACGTAACTTACATGTATTATTGTTTGAGATCGAACTTTTCGGACTTAATGCGTGATTCTTGTTGGGTGGAAGTCCCGTGACTTTTGATGAGTAATTTACCGTGACTTTTTGATCTCTCCGTCGGAGCTCCGCATAGTCGCGAACAATTTGCTCTCCGAACAATCACTAATTGGAGTTTGTGAGTTTGTGTGTCGGGTCATCAGAGGTCGTATATCCTGTCATTGTCCCACAAAGTCGACCTGGGACAATTATTGTTAATCATAAAGATTTGTTTGTTTATTTTTTTTAAAATCAATTTTCCTCTGATCCCTCTTGGTGAGTAGTAATCGTATAGAATGTATCATTTTATCCTCTTCATTTGTACTATTTATATGTTTGCTTGATTTGTTAATCTGTGCTCAGAGTGAATGTTTGTGCATGTGTTTATTGTGTGTATGTGTGTGCATGTGTTTATGTGGTGTCTGTGTGTGTGTGTCTATGTGTATGTAATGGATGTGTGTGTAGCCATGGGTAAAATGACTTTTGGATGGGGGTATACTAGCTTGATAATTTTTTGAGTGCTACAGAAAGACAGTTCTTGTTTCATAAATTTTGTTAAGTTATTTTTTTTTCATTTGCAGAACTTGTTAAAGGTATTGGCTAACATTTACCACAGTTAAAAAAATCTGAGCCGCATGATTCCCCATGCTACCAGTGTCTTCGATGAGGTCTAAAAATGAAGCCCTGAAGAAATTGTATTTCAAAATGATTATTTAGTGCTTTAAAAAAGTGAAAATCGTAAGTTGACCAGATTCACTTGCTAATTTCCTCTCATAGACTTACTGTGTGTACACCTAGGTTAATAAAACTCGCCCCGAGTGTTATTGTTTGTTCATGTAACTTTCCAAACTTTTGTATTCTAGGGTGTTTATTTGTCCATTTGAACACTACTATGTAGCTCAGATATCAAAGTTTGACAATTTTTTAAACTGAAGCTCCACAATGTTAGCCTATCACTTTAAAACTTCTATTATGGTATTCAAATACTTTATTTTTACAACAAAAATGTTTTTCTGTTTATTGTAAATGTACATCATATTTTCTTCAGTGCATTAGGTTAGCTATTAATAATATGAGATAATACAGTGAAGGGAAATGCTATTGAACGGAGTATCAGGTATACATTTTTATCTTTCATATTATTTTTCTGTACTTTGGCCAGTATTTTTTTTCTCCATTTATCCTTTATCAAAAATTGGAGTTATTTTGCAGCAGATGGTCTGATTAATGATATTGTTATTGTAGCTCTGCATCAGACAAGATCTTTCTATTACAAGATAGATGGGATACGATATGTAAATAAAATAATCAGTAAGTCATTACGGTTTGAACGAGTATGTTTTTTATTTGTCTCTTTAACAAATAATCAATTTATATTGCTCAATGGCAGTATTTTTGAGAACTTTGCATGTACATGTACAAGAAAATCCCTTTATGATATACTTGAAGGCAGTAGAGTAATATACATGTAAGAGGATTTCAATTGTTACTTTCATGCTATGGTACCTTCTACCTTCCTAATCTAGACTAAATTTTGAATATTTTTGTTTGGTGTGTTCACTTATCTATTTCAAATATGGAAATCTTTAAACATCCTTTTATTAACTCGTAACATTCCAAAGTCGCAGATCTGCACCAAATAACACACATAAAGTCCAAAGAGGTTCAAATCCTCTGGCATGTTAAGAGTTAAAACATCGAGCAACTTCCAAATATTCCTCAAAAAGTGTACATGTACATGTAGTTCTAACTTTTTACTTTCCAAAGAAATCCTTTCTCTACGGAATATGACCGTCCTTGATGTCGTCAAAGTAATTTTTCTGATAAACACGTTGAATTATTGCCAGCCGATGTGGTCAAGAAACAGGAAAAAGAAAATTAGCAGACCTCTTCCTATAGTCATCTTATGATCTTGATTGCACTAGTATTACTGCAGATACCATATATGGAGGTAATGCTTGAAAATTTTCTTCATTGGGAAAATTTTTTGCTTCCTTGAACGGAATCCACACCCAAGAAATAATGGGTACAGTAGTGTGAGTTTGTGTGTGCTGATATAGGAAATACCAGAGATGTTTTCTGTCCTCTTGTGTTCATTGAATAAGAATACTGTGCAATCTAATCTTGGTGATTGCTATCAATACTATGTATGGTCAGAAATTTAAGTTGGTACTGAGAGCGTTGACCCTACAGGTATTGCACTCAGAATTTTGCAGCAAATTCTTATAGTTTTGTTGCAGTGGTTTACTGAAAGGGTTATTTTATCCACAATTTTAGTCTGTACTGATAGGGACAGTGATTTTCCGCGATAACGGAAAACGGACGTAATTTCCGGAAATCACAACATGAAACGGAAAATGAGTTTTCAAACGGAAAATCACGGAAACCCTCTTTTTTCATGTCACTGTACCTCCACAAAAATTTAAAGGGGGGGGGGTGGGGGGATATACATGTGGCTGTAGATCTGGTGTTGTCACATGGTGTTTCAGATTATGATTAGTAGTATTTCTCGCCAATACAACTTACTGGTATGTTGTGGACACATGTCTACATGGACAGGCAGTCTGGACAGCAAATGACATAAATCCTCACTCAGCTAAGAATTCATTTCTCTACTTCGATCACTCTCTCTCTCAGCAGGGGCAGGAAGTTACAAGTTTGCTCGAAAAAGACCAAAATTATCGGCATCCTGGCTACGAAGCGACCAAAAATCATACATTATGTAACATCTTCCTCGCTCGGATTGTTTGTGGCTAAACGCGGGGATAAATGAGTTTCCTTTTGTCGCGAGGGTGACGGTGTATCAGGAAAAAATACGACAAACGAAAAAGTGCACCGCCCAGCCGATGCGAGTGACCTGTAATTGTCGCGTAATCCGTGGATAAATCTGTCCGATTTCAAATCCACGCCAGGTGCAAGTTGGAGACGCAACTTATTTTCTTTTGAGATCGAACTTTTCGGACTAAATGCGTGATTCTTGTTGGGTGGAAGTCCCGTGACTTTTGATGAGTAATTTACCGTGACTTCTTTATCTCTCCGTCGGAGCTCCGCGTAGTCGCGAACAATTTGCTCTCCGAACAATCACTAATTGGAGTTTGTGAGTTTGTGTGTCGGGTCATCAGAGGTCGTATATCCTGTCATTGTCCCACAAAGTCGACCTGGGACAATTATTGTTAATCATAAAGATTTGTTTGTTTATTTTTTTGAAAATCAATTTTCCTCTGATCCCTCTTGGTGAGTAGTAATCGTATAGATTTTTATCCTCTTCATTTGTACTATTTATATGTTTGCTTGATTTGTTAATCTGTGCTCAGAGAGAATGTTTGTGCATGTGTTTATTGTGTGTATGTGTGTGCGCATGTGTTTATGTAGTGTTGTGTGTGTGTGTGTGTGTGTGTGTGTGTGTGTGTGTCTATGTGTATATAATGGATGTGTGTGTAGCCATGGGTAAAATAACTTTTGGATGGGGGCATACTAGATTGATAATTTTAATTTCTGTGGAAAAAAGTGAACTAGTTTTTTGAGTGCTACAGAAAGACAGTTCTTGTTTCATAAATTCTGTTCTATGTTAGTTTTTTTTTTTTTTTTGATTTGCAGAACTTGTTAAAACTTCTATTATGGTATTCAAATACTTTATTTTTACAACAAAAATGTTTTTCTGTTTATTGTACATCATATTTTCTTCAGTGCATTAGGTTAGCGATTAATAATATGAGATAATACAGTGAAGGGAAATGCTATTGAACTGAGTATCAGGTATACATTTTTATCTTTCATATTATTTTTCTGTACTTTGGCCAGTATTTTTTTTTCTCCATTTATCCTTTATCAAAAATGGGAGTTATTTTGCAGCAGATGGTCTGATTAATGATATTGTTATTGTAGCTCTGCATCAGACAAGATCTTTCTATTACAAGATAGATGGGATACGATATGTAAATAAAATAATCAGTAAGTCATTACGGTTTGAACGAGTATGTTTTTTATTTGTCTCTTTAACAAATAATCAATTTATATTGCTCAATGGCAGTATTTTTGAGAACTTTGCATGTACATGTACAAGAAAATCCCTTTATGATATACTTGAAGGCAGTAGAGTAATATACATGTTTAAAGAGGATTTCAATAGTTAGTTTCATGCTATAGTACCTTCTACCTTCCTAATCTAGACTAAATTTTGAATATTTTTGTTTGGTGTGGTCACTTATCTATTTGAAATATGGAAATCTTTAAACATCCTTTTATCAACTCGTAACATTCCGAAGTCGCAGATCTGCATCAAATAACACACATAAAGTCCAAAGAGGTTCAAATCCTCTGGCATGTTAAGAGTTAAAACATCGAGCAACTTCCAAATATTCCTCAAAAAGTGTACATGTACATGTAGTTCTAACTGTTTACTTTCCAAAGAAATCCTTTCTCTACGGAATATGAGCGTCCTTGATGTCGTCAAAGTAATTTTTCTGATAAACACGTTGAATTATTGCCAGCCGATGTGGTCAAGAAACAGGAAAAAGAAAATTAGCAGACTTCTTCCTATAGTCATCTTATGATCCTGATTGCCCTAGTATTACTGCAGATACCATATATGGAGGCAATGCTTGAAAATTTTCTTCATTGGGAAAATTTTTTGCTTCCTTGAACGGAATCCACACCCAAGAAATAATGGGTACAGTAGTGTGAGTTTGTGTGTGCTCAGTGCTGACATAGGAAATACCAGAGATGTTTTCTGTCCTCTTATGTTCATTGAATAAGAATACTGTGCAATCTTATCTTGGTGATTGCTATCAATACTATGTATGGTCAGAAATTTAAGTTGGTACTGAGAGCGTTGACCCTACAGGTATTTCACTCAGAATTTTGCAGCAAATTCTTATAGTTTTGTTGCAGTGGTTTTACTGAAAGGGTTATTTTATCCACAATTTTTAGCTGTACTGATAGGGACAGTGATTTTCCGCGATAACGGAAAAGGACGTAATTTCCGGAAATCACAACATGAAACGGAAAATGAGTTTTCAAACGGAAAATCACGGAAACCCTCTTTTTTCTCCAAATTTTTACTTTTTGAAAGGAAAAAACACGAAACTCAGAACAAAAATTAGAAAAAGTTGACACAAAAACACAAAAACAGCGAGAAATATTTGTTTCAAGTTTTATGTAAACGGAATTGTCATTTTTCTTCATGTATACAAAGTCTATTGTAAAACAGAATTTCCATTTTTCAGACAAGTTGAAACGGAATCCCAGATTTTCGGAAACGGAAAAGGCCTTTTCTTGAAACGGAAAATCACTGTCCCTATACTGACTACTGAGAGCGTTGGCCCTACAGGTATTGCACTCAGAATATTGCTGCAAATTCTTATAAGTTTTTGTTGCAGTGGTTTACTGACAGGGTTATTATATATCCACACTTGGTGAAGTTTGAAGGGGGAAACTGCATTGCCATGGAATATTATGGCAACAAATTGTGAACATTTTGTTTATCAAACTACTTCCTTACATGTTTTTGAGCAGTTCTCATGAAATTTGGCACACAGGACACATTTTTTAATGTTTTAGAAACTGCATTGCCATGATAACAGCATATAATGGCAATAAATCGGGAGAATATTGCAGTTCGAATTTCTTCCTCATTTTTCGAGCAATGCTCATGAATTTTGTTACACAAGTTGGTCTTAGAGTGAAGATGTCCAACATATATATTTTTTTAATGTGTTGAAAACTACGTTGCCATTGCTACAGTGTGTTGTGACAATAGATTGGGGAAATTTCCTCACATAAGGCATGCAAATTCCTCTTCATGTTGTATCTTAGGCCCCCATAAAATACAACCCTTCCATGGGTTTTGTGCAGGTCACCCGGACCGAGACCGAGACCGAGGCCACTAGATATTGGCCTAGAGTCCAGCCTGGATTAAAACACTGTGGACTTCATATCTGCACTTTCACTCACAGGGTGGGGACAGTGCCATTGGTCTCGTGTCTCATTACCAGTGTTTTATCCGAGATCTTGGGTCCCGAGATTGAGGCTGCCCCAAACACAACTGCTCCATAGGGTTTGTACAGGTCAGTTGGACCAAGACCGAGACCGAGGCCACTAGAAACAACAAGTGCTCTCCTCATCTGCACTCTCACACAGAGAGTGGTGATAATGTCATTGGCTTTGTGTCACATTACCAGTGTTATAGCCAAGACCACAGGTTCCGAGACCAGGCCGCCCAAAACACAACTCTTCCATATCAAAGGTGTGTACCAGTGTCTCACTCTCAGACCTAGGCCACTAGAAATACAGCACTAGTCTGCACGTTTGCACAGAGGGTGGGGACAGTGCCACTGGCCTCGTGTCTCATTACCAGTGTTTTATCAGAGACCTTAGGTCCCGAGATTGAGGCCGCTCCAAACACAACTTTTCCATAGGGTTTGTACAGGTCAGATGGACCAAGACCGAGACCAAGGCCACTAGAAACAACAAGTGCTCTCTTCATCTGCACTCTTACACAGAAGACGGGGGACAATGCCATTGGCCTTATGTCACATTACCCGTGTTTTATCCAAGACCACAGATTCTGAGACTGAGGCCACCCCAAAACACAACCCTTCCATAGGGTTTGTACAGGTGACTCGGACCGAGACCTAGACCGAGACCACTAAAACTACAACACTGCCATCATCTGTACTTGAACACAGAAGATGGGGGACAGTGCCATTGGCCCTGTGTCACATTACCAGTGTTTTATTCAAGACCAGTGGTTCCAAGACCAATTCCGCCCCTCAACACAACCCTTCCCATGGGTTTGTAGGTGACTCGGACCGAGACCAAGACTGAACGAAGCCACTAGAAATACCACACTAGTCTGCATGTTCGCACAGAGGGTGGGGACAATGCCACTGGCCTCGTGTCACATTATCAGTGTTGTAACCAAGAGCACAGGCTCTGATGAGACCGGGACCACCCCAAAACACAACCTTTCCATAGGGTTTCTAGGTGATTCGGACCGAGCCCGAGACCTAGGCCACTAGAAATACCACACTAGTCTGCACGTTCGCACAGAGGGTGGGGACAATGCCAGTGGCCTCGTGTCACATTACTTCCAGTTCCTAAATGAACATTTCCTCCCCCACCTATTTGAAATTTGGTACATTTCCTGTTAATTCTGAGCTCCTTTGTTAGCAGAAGAGCCATCTAGCACCGTCTGCTTCTTAAGTTTTGTCATGATAACAGGAATTTGTTGTTGTCAAGTTCACCATTTTCACTGTGAAAGAAAAAGAACGGATTGTGCATGTTTTTAAAAATGGCAAAATATGAGCTTGATGTGGAATGTCATTATTAATGAAATATGTTGCACGTTTCTGAAAATGACAAAACGGCAAACTTAAGCTTTTTGGACCGTTACTAGCACAAATAATTTATTTCATGTTCCAGAGGAAGGCTTTCAATATTTTGCCGTTTAATCATTTGTAAACTAGAAATATTTACCACGTTAAGAGCAATTTCTGTGAGTGCGAGGTAAATCCGGCCACCCCCGTAGTCGGGGGATTAAACCGGATTTAAAACCTGGATTACTACTTACTACTGCTTGTCAAGAAAAAAAAATTAATGGTATCTATGAGAAAAGAGTTCAAATATTCAGTGAATTTTAAGAATTAGATGCAGAAGTTTGTTTTCATGAAACTAGAGGCAGTCCTAAAGCCTAAAAATAAAAACATTATTTTATTGCCTTTGCAAAATTTGCCTTTTTGTTGACAAATGTACACAACCATGACACAACCGTTTCATGCATTGTACTTGTGTGTGTGTACATGTAAATGGTTGTGGCCATTCATAATTACACAGTAATATTCATGTACAGTATGTCTAAATTATTATTACAACATAAACAGCAAACCAATTACCAGTTTTAAACAACCAAAATAAATGGCAAAATTGTTGCAATTGATGTTCCTTTGCCACAGAGCCGTGACGAAACTTAATTGCATTTTTTTTTTTTGGCAAATCATACATGTAATTGTTTCTCTGCTCACTGGGCAGAGTGGTACTGTAATATTTATTCAGTTTTTTCTTCCACTTTGATGCTTGTCGATTATTTTTAATTGGTAGAATATACTACCCAGTTTCGGTTGACTACCATAATTAATTTCAAGGGTAGCACTTTATTTTAATGCTTCTTCTGTTTCGTCAGTATTTTTTTTACTATTCTTGTTTATTAATTTTCACATGATAGGACATGTACCCGTAAAAGTGGAGAACCAAACATTTTGTGATATAACATTTTTATTACCTGTAGTTGGTATATTTACTAGAAAGAAAAAGGAAAAAAAATCAATAAATTATCTGCCGTTTTATCAACCAGTAATTCAAGACTGAATTGCTGGTACATTGTGTGGAAAATGTAGTTCTTCAAGCCTTCGGTTGATAAACTACTATGATACATGTCTTTCTGTTAAGAAATCTAGGGCAGTTTATGGAGGAAAAAAGAACAGACTCTTGTATACTGTGCAATAATTTGTACTACAAATTTTGCACAATTATATTAAAATGGGAGTTTGAAAACTCATATTAGTACTAATTACATGTATATCAGGAGAAACGGTATTACACTTAGTACATTTAGTAGCAGTAGTCATGAGTAGGAGCACTGGTGTAGTATGACAAGTAGTAATATTAGTAGTAGTCATGGTAGTAGTAGCAGTAATAGTAGTAGTACATGTAGTAGTAGTAGTAGTAGTAGTAGTAGTAGTAGTAGTAGTAGTAGTAGTAGTAGTAGTAGTAATGTAGTAGTAGTGGTAATAGTAGCAGCAGCATTAAAGTAATATAAGTATTAGTTGTAGTACATGTAGTAGTATTAGTAGTAGTAGTACTACACTACTAGTAGTAATAGTCATAGAAGTAGTAGTAATAGTTGTAGTTACTACCACTAACTACTACTTATAGTAGAAGTAGTAGTAATAGTAGTAATAGTATATATTACTACTAATGCTACTATTGTAAATGCTTGTGTGTCAAAATGGGTGTGACCATTCATAATTACACAGTAATATGCATGTACAGTTTGTCGAAATTATTTTCTATTACTGTTACTACTATTGTAAGTAGTAGAAGTAGTAGTAGGAGCAGTAGTAGTAGTAGCAGAAGTATTAGTAGTAATAGTAGTACAGTAGTAATAAAAACGTAGTGTTGGAGGTGGTAGTAGTTGTTTGACAGTAGTCACAGTAGTTGTTGTAGTAGTACTCATTGTATTTTGGCACTTTTCTCCAAGACTATTCCCATTGCCACCCCTCCACTAACTGGTTCAAGGAGCAACACACACCGCAAAAGATCAGGAGTGGAGGTCTTTTTCCTCATTAACAATTAAAAAAATAATTGAATTGATGATACATTTCCTTGTGCGTTAACGAAAATCCCCTCACACCCAAGCAAACAATTGGTCACAAGAAAATGAGACACAAATTTTGTGCGTAAAAGGATCATCGTATTACATAATAGTGGAATCTGCAATTTATTCGCCTTACGCCCAAGTTTTCTTACTCATCAAAGCCGCAAAATTGAACAATTTGTCTATGTAGAATGTACAGAAGGATGTAATTTCGTACGTATGACACGTGTCTTCTCGGTGACCAAGTTGGGTTCATTGATCTGTCGTAAAGTACTTTTTTGTTTGGTTTTTAAAACAAATGTTTTGAGAGTAGTTTTGACTTCAAACAACTGTTATTTCTCCTGATAAAATTGTACTCAAAATTATTAAAACTTCTCAGTCTTTTTGATTTAACAATTTTAATGTACATGTAGCGTTTCAAAAATTACAACCAGTCTTGTAAAATTCTTTATTTTGGATCAATAAATGGCCAAAATTGTATGTGAAATATATGGTTTCTCTTTTTCACTGAAAAAAAGTTTTAAAATATCACTGAATAGATATTCATATCAAATGGAAACTTTCCATTTTCATGAGTGATATAGCAAGGGTGTTCCTCTGCTATGCTGAGGTGAAATAGATTACTATCATACATTTTTTAAAATTGATATTTATCAAAAGGATAGACCTACATGTACATGTCCCAGTTATGGTATAGCAACACATTGAAAATTACGAAGATGTCCTAGGATTAAATTAAAAAAAAAAAATGATATGGAAAACTGTGGCAGTGTGAAGATAAGTGAAATATCTTGAGCACTGCATCAAATACCGGTATCCAGGTTGGTGTGTGGTGGTGGGGGGGGGGGGGAGGGAGGGGGATTGGTAGGGACGAGTGTATTTTTACTATTGCAGAAAATGGAATCAAAAACTACTGATGAACTACTGTCCAAACAACTTACTACCAAACCTTGCCAACAGCTTCGCAGACAGTTTGTTATTACTACATGTACTACTATTACTACTAATACTTGCTGTACTACTACTATACTAGCTCCTACTACTAACTCTCTACTACTTACAAAGTAGTAACAGTATATAGAAAATAATTTTCGGACAAACTGTACCATCATATTACTGTGTTAATTTATGAATGGTCCACCACCCATTGCACACAAGCATTTAGCAATAGTAGCATTAGTAGTAATATATACTATTACTACTATTACTAGCTACTTCTTACTATAGAGTAGTAGTTAGCGGTAGAAAAAAAAGAAAATACTAACTGAAATGTACTACTACTTCTATGACTATTACTACTAGTAGTGTAGTATGAGTTGACAAACAATAAGGGGTACGTGTGATAT
>JZLH01S0068642.1:31828-68075 GCA_001188425.1 Eucidaris tribuloides
CGCACACCCTCCCCTGCCCCGCTTGGTCGCTTCGCTCCCTCGCCGAGGAACTCATATTGTCACATAAAATGTGCCCCCATCGAGATTTTGCCCCTCCAAAACTAAAAGTGTTCCGGCGCGCCTGCATCCCGGGGAGGTGGAACAGGGAGGTGCACATCTTGAGGAGGTTAACCTAAAGTTGAGAAAATCAGGCGTTCAAAGCAAAACAAGGTGGTGCAAATTTATTTTTTGCTATTAGGGTGGAACTCCTATGGCTCTGGGGGGAGGGGGGATGCACGTGCACCCAGTGCACCCCCCAGCCTACGCCCTTGTGACCCCATTCATTAACCCACATTTTTTCGATTTCTTGAGTACTGTGGGTTTCCTGAAGATAAAACAGGTCAAAGGGTAAAACACATATTCTTTTTTTACTTTATCCACAAGATCTCTTACATAGTAATGTTAATTTAACAAATCTGTCAAGAACATAGGAAATGTAAAGGGGTAGGCTCTCTTTAGCTATGCCTATGTTGATCTATTGAGATGAAAAATGGTTAGTTACTGTAATTAATGATTCAAAATTTGGGGATGGCAGAAACACAAACTGATGATGTGTGAAGGTGTTCAATCAGAAAGAAAACAAAACCCACCAAGTGTTAGTGTCGATGTTCCTTTCCTTTTGGGTTTTTAAATTCATTAGCATCCACCTCAAAGAAATCCAGGATCTGTAATATGTATATTCCGTCACGACACCGATTTTGTCGTAAGGATTTTGTAAACATTCGAGAAGAGGAGTATTAAAACGTTATGAAATCTGTAATGTATTAACAACATGAGGGCGCTGCTCAATCAGAGTTGCTTCTGATGGGCGCTCCCTGGTATGGTGTGATTTCCTATAACGTCTTGCTCGTTTGTTTGTGTTGCTTTCTTTCCGTCTTTTGTCTTTTCCTTTGTTTTGTTTCTTTAGTCGTTCTTTTCTGTTTTCTTTCCCATTTCACTTCCTGATTTTTCTTTCTTTCTCCCTTTCTTTCTTTCCCTTTCTGTCTTTATTTCTTCTTTCTTTCTGTCATTTCTTTCTCTTCTCTCATTCTGTTTTATGTCTCTCTGTCTTTTTTTTTATATTACACCAAATAAATAATGTGTTCACAGTACACTACAAATACAAATATACTTGATTATGTTCCAATTTTGCATTTCATAGAATTTGTGTAATAATGCTTTTTACTTAAAGTAATATACTGACATGACAGATAATAATCTGCGTGTTTTTGGTTGTCAAATGTAAAAACTGATGGATATATATATTTTAAAATATATAGGATTTAGTTAGATCCATTATGAAAAAAGGGATTTGTGTTTCATTTCAACATCTCTTTAATTTGACCGAAACTTGCTTTTCAAAATTAGATATAGTAAAATGTCAGAATAGAGATTCCGTTGATACAGTTAACTTCATGGAAGAGTTGTGGTATAGGCCTATATAGTCAATAACTTTTAGCATAGAGTTGTCCATTTCTATCAACCATACATGTATGATTTTAAATCAATAAATTGTATTTCAAGTGAATATGCAAGAAGTATGTATGGTGCATTATGTCAGTGTGTTTGTATTTGTGTTTTTTTTTTGTATTTTATGTATTTGTGTAGGTAGTACTGTGATTGCAAAATGTTAATGTTGTTGCTGTGATAATTTTGTAAGATAAAAGAAACGTAAAACCCAACAGAAATTTGTTAAAACTGTTTACTGCCCCGCTATCCTGTTAAAACAATGAATTGAAAAGGTACCATCCAAGTTCACACAAAACACAATCATATCAAAACACGTAATAGTATTCCTATAGGCCTAAAAGGAACAGCTATACAGTCGAGTTTCATTTTGGTGAAATGTGATGTCAAAACTTATAGTTTTGGCAGTCATTCTTTCAAGATATTTTTGTCAATAGTCATGTGTAAACCTGCGGGGGGGGGGGGCACTGTCATTACAAGGTACACCATGCTCGTACATGGATTTTTAAAATGGACCCTAAACAAGTAATCCTTCGAGGCCCAGAATATAAGCAAATACTGAAAAGATACCATTTTCACTAAACCTTTTGTTAAAAAGTGTACCCTCTTCCCCTGTGTCATATACATCGCCCGTCCGTGATAACCTGTGTAATGGCAGTGGCCATTCCGGGTAAAATTAGGCCTATAGGCCTATGTTATCTTACAATGTGAACTGTGTTCAATGTGATTCGCGAAATGTCACATCTAAAATCGGAGTCGTCACCGACTCGACACAATGAAGCAGAAAATTGCTCGAATAACACTAGAAAAAATAGTTATTGGAAGAATTCTGGTGTCATCTTCAGAATTAGGCCTTCCATGCCAATATAAATATGTCGAGAGCCAATTCCTGTATTTGCAACTATTCTTGTAAATCTACACTTGCACCTGGGTCCTCGCACTTGCACCCGTTACGGCGATCGTGCTTTCTGTCTGTGCTCCCCTCCTTTGGAACAATTTCCCCACCCACATCCAAAATGCACCAACCCTGGACACTTTCAAACGAACACTCAAGGCTGATCTATTTCAACAATAATTTGGATTTCAATACTGAACAGCGATTTTTATTTGAACTTAACTCATTTGTTTCATTTAGCTCTGCAGTAATTGTGTCACTCAATTTAGCCTATAAGCCCTATATTCATTTCTAATGTCAATTTGTGGTTTTTCATTTATATATAATCAAGTTTGTAAAGCGCTTAGAAACAACGCGTATTAAGCGCTATATAAATGTGAATTATTATTATCATTATTATTATATGAATTATTTCGAGTGTTATAACATCAGAAAAAAAGCAACAGGTGATGTTGAAGTTGTAGTATTCTTCAATTACAAGGGCACAAAATGTTTGCCAATAGAATTGCATATGTTACGTTCAATATGATAAATTGACGAATTATTATCCAAAATACCAACAAAACAAACACCAGTGGCAGGCCTACACTCCACCAACGAACCCTTCTTACCCCGCCCCCAAAAGAACAAAAACAAACAACAAAAATAAATAGTAAAAAAAAACCTTTAAATTTAAAATCTGAAAATGACCTTCGCCTGCCGAAAAAACGCCGAATGTATTTTCACCTGTTTCTTTAAACTACCCGCCTCTTTCACAATTCGTTCAGTCTCTGATATCGTTATTTTATATTTATCATCCTACGAATATGAATTACAATGTCAAGTAACTTTCAACTCGTGCAACACTTCGTAAGATCTCGGGATATGATAGTGCCATTGCGGGATTCGGGGAACCAGCGGGCATGGGCGTGTCATTTTTGTGTGCACCCATGCCATATTATGGCCAGTGCAGGCGGGGCCGTCTGTCCCGCAAATTTGCGACGTTTACAGTTAAGAGAGTGGTAATCCCATCTCTGCTACCACTTGTGTCTGGTTTCAGCGCATCACAATTAGCCCATTCAATCAATTTGAAAGTAGAGACGTCATTACCTATCAAAGAGCGGTAGACGCCGGTTAAAAAGCTGCCGAAAATAGCAATAACATTTGTACAAATGCAGACGATTTGTAAGTATAAGATGACATTACGGATATAAATACATGTTTACAGATTTAGTGTAAAAACACGGGGGTTTAGTTGTCAGTGAATGCGATTGCAATATGTGTAATTTTTTGCGTTGTTACGCGATATGATTGTCGGTGCAGTGGCTGTGCGGAGTTAGGGCACAGGCTACAGCTCCTCATGGGTATTGCATTAGCCGGTGGCGTCGGCTGTTGCTGTTGGTGTCTTGCGCGAATAAGTGGTGGCACGCCATTACTTATGAGTGACTGATGAGTGATGATGTGCGTTTTATACAAATGGCAGCACAGGAGCGAACACCTGTTGCTCTTGCTCACCAGCTTCACATTTTAATATTTGATATATGAATCTAACGTTAGTAATCATGTAATGGCTGACACTGGCATCTATAGACATAATGCAGAAATAACCGTCCAGACTAGACTAGGTCTAGGACAGGTTCACAAAAAATTTAACTCTCTTAAAAAATTATCTAAGTGCCGTAATAATGAAGTTCAGTATTGCAGTTATCATATCCAGTAATAAAATTTGCACAAATGTTCAGGAATTTCCAGAGAAATGAGTGAAAATGTCATGTTCAATGTCCCCAGTTTTGTGTGTAAAAAATAGGCACCAATACCATGCACTATACATGCTATACATCTAGTATACTATGCATGCCTTGAATTGAAATTGCCTGATAATGCCTAATTTGAAACTGCGCTCCAGTGTGCTCCAATGGCTTTGCTTCAAAAATATTGTAGATGCATTCATCTTTCCACAAATGCCTTTATTATGCTAAGTCGTTTTACATCTGTGGTAAACTTATGAATTTCACATTCAGGACATAGACTCATTGACTTTCAGTGACATCTTCAGCAGCACCATCTAGTGTTATGATCCTACCTATTTTAGGTATAGATCTACGCCAATAATGCAATATTTTCGCGTACAGATATTTTTGCGGTTTTGGACTAAATTTCAAAATTCGCGAGTGCTAATTTTCATGATTTTATTGGTGATTTCATTAGTGTGAATAGACATGAACCAAAGTGGAAATTTTTGCGATAACTGATTCGCGAAAACAAATCCACAGTGAAAATTACCACGTATACATACAGAGACTAGACCTCTATTGATATTTTTCAAGTCTGTACGGAGGTCAGTGAGTGGAGCCGGATGGAACCATCGATGTCAGAGAGAGTGAAGCTGTTGGTCTAACACTGGCACTGCGAGATAGCTCCATTCCAGGGTGGGGGCTTTGATCGACGTGTCTCAACTTTCATGTGTTGTTTTTTGAATGATGTGTTTGACTTTGTGTGAGAAATCTTCATGTCTTTGACTTTGTGTCATCATCATTGCACTCGACTGATGGCATCTATCTGATTTATTCAGGGGCTTCTCATATTGACTTCGTCAATCAGCCCTAATCCTGACAATGTCGATACTGTCAACAGTGAATGAGGAGCTCCCGAATATATGTATACATGTATGTGTAAGCTTTGGCAAGGCTCCACACTAACTTTTTTTTTCAAAATTCACTTGCCCACCCCTCCCCCTAAAAACCCCCAATAATATAAGGCCAAGTAAAATAACATACTAGTTTCTTGTCCACGCGCACATGCGTTTTGGCTGCCACATCAAAAAAGTTTTTATATTTCTATTTAAATTTCATTTTTTTCCGAAAATTCACTGAAAATCCGAGTTTATTTCACAATCTGCACTTACGTACATGTACTGCTTGGTCTTGAAATGTTTTTTCATGCAGTCTATTCAAGCGTATGTAAACATGGGACTGCTCGTTACAGAGAGGATTGATGCGATTTTCTTCTTATCGGGCCATTGACGTACATATTTGATTTTTGTACCAAATTTGTAACCTGTGGGGTACAAATAACTGAGTGTGCATACATTTTATGCACACGTAAACTAATGAGTGGAGGTAAGAATCTGTCACACGCAAACAGTACACATCAAAAAATGGCATCAATCCTAAACGAGCAGTGGAATGTTGATCCGCCATTCAAAAAAACAAACAGTTTAAAGTTTGGATGAGAAACTAGTTGGTTTTTTACTTGGCTAAAAAAAAAAACCGAAATCCTTTTCAGTTGTTATTTAATCACTAAGGCCTTTTTGTACAAAGAAAGTTCATTTTGTTCATAGGCAAGTCAGTTTACATGTACATACATTCTCATTTGATGATTGAAAGATTAGGCAAGTAAATATGGATTATTATTATTATTAAATTTTCACATTTTGAATTTTACTTGCTCCGGGCAAGCGGATAAGTGCTAGTGTCAAGCCCTGCCTTTGTTCTACATTTGTACTGGGTTAAAGGTAAATGACATGATTGGGGGTAGTCCTCAACTTGGGCTGAAACTACTCTAGAATCAAGTAAACTATGCAAGAATTCTCCTGTAAAAATCTTGTAGTCAAATGTTGACTCATTCTAAAATAAACTGTCAATATCACTCGTAGCACAGAAACCGGCTGTGTGGCTCTCTATGGGGCTTATTTTTATCGTCCCCGGATAAAATTAAGATACATGTACTCCTATGTGTATGCTTGATTCTCCTTAAGTAAAATTACAGACAAATCCTCCCAAGTGGGACATCCACTCCTGCTAGTGTATAGTAATAGTTAGTATATATTTCAACTCATTTGGTTCTTGAGGCATTTTCAAGTGTTGCCAATTATGTCACTAACCTTTAACATTAAAAAAAAGAACAATCTAATGACGGCAGACAGTTGTCAAGGTTGTGATTTTTATTTTTAGTTTTTCATTTATTTTTTTGGTTGCTTTGTTTTAGTTATTTACACCTATACATTATGTATTATGGTCTAGGTGAATAGGAATTCAGATTAGGTAGTCAGTGTATCATGTCCATGATTCATGAAACCAAATTGTAAATGAAACAAAGGGAAAATAAAGGAAAATACACTGTAATTACAATTGTAATGATCTGTATTATTATATATCAGCTTAGTAATTATGATTAAGGCAATTATGAACAATACTATTTTGACTGATGGGACAGTTCCACAGTATACCTGAAGTCCTGTAGTAAATTAACCCAAGCGGCAGGTCCCAAAGCCTACATACTACAGTGGTGGTACTGTGTATTTTGCAACTAAATTATTTAAAGCCATTTAAATTATCTTCATAAAAAAAAATCCCTGGAAGAGATGGACAGAACCATGGGCACACGCAGCACTGGTATGCAGCATTATAAAATTCAAAGGTTATAGTGAAAATTTATTTTCTTAACCAGTTTCAGGTCCTGGCTTGATTTCTCGACTACGCCGCCATCTTGATTTTGACCCAAAATGCTTTGCGCACTGTGGTGATGCAGTTATTGTTTTTCTTATAAACCAACTGTTTACAATCTAATTTGCATGTAATCCCCCAAAATATTGATATTTGTTGATTTGTATATCGCACCATGTTTGTGTTTTTTTCAATATTTATTATAGTAGTATGACTATACTCAATGAAATGATTTTATTGATAGTTAAATTGTTGTTGGAATACATTCATGTCTATCGAAATTGACCTGGAAATCATCTAATTTAAATATACAGGTAACTTAGAATGAAATATCAATTATTTTACACGTTAAGGTTGCCGCGCCACAAAAAAAAATGGCTGAGCGTGGCTTGCGTATCACGTGACGCTCCGAGTACTAGATTGAACGACGTTTGATCTGCGAGCGAGCGAGCTTGACTTGCGTAATACTACATGTACACGCAATGCGAAGCAGTTAAAGCCTGGTGCGGCACGTAAACCAAGGAAACTTCGAGGTCATTTTTAATCATTATTATGGCATATAACTGGCCGTCTCTTACATCACGTGGTAAGTGATTCAGGATGGCAGCGATTTCGCCATGACTGACTCGCATCTTAATTTTGATGACAGATAAGGCTAGCACTAAAAGGAAATTTTGCCCGGCTTTCAGCTAGTAGCGAGCAAGACGACGACACCGTGCAGGCCAGATAAGCGACATTCGGGCGACTGAAAATCGAGAATATTAGAGACTATAGTTGGAAACAAATTAATTAGGTAATGATAGATATTCAAGCTAAAGTGTAGTATCGTTTTACGTAATTTGAAGTATGTTATGATAACATACTGAACATGCATTCGGGACATGCATTCTTTTTACTGTGTTGGTGTTTGTTTTCTCCTTTGGCATTGCAGCGCGCGAGTGCAGTTAGTTGGATTGGCGGCGCGGGCAGCCGATGGGTAGGTCGTAGCTCCGCGGCCGGCTCCGCGCCAGATGCTAAGGTCAACTTTCTTGTCGGTGTTAGGACAAGACGACAACAGAAAATTTGTTACAAAGCGGCAACCAGAATGGTGCTGTAAATCTGACGCTCGGTAGTTTCTGAGTCGATCATCGTTCAAATTTATAATTACAGAATTGTTGCGACAGAGAAATTCACGGACGTCTGATTTTTTACAGGACCGATTCTGGTGAAGTGATGTATACATTTGGGCAATGTCGATACTTTGTCCAATCACTGAAGGTTCAAGAAGTTGACTGCCTGCATCGGCAGGGATTCCCGCCGGGGAGCCTTACGGACTGAGCCCTGTGTCGGGCTGTGCGCGGCAGCAAGTACTGCGGCTCGGCGGTGCAAATGCAAGGAAACAAAAACAACACAGTAAAAAAGAATGCATGTCCCGAATGCATGTTCAGTATATTTCATAACATACTTAAAATTACGTAAACTATCTACACTGTTAGTTGATATAGCATTATTACCAATAGTTGTTTCAATAAGTCTCTCATATTCCTAGATTTTCATCGTCGGCCTCGATGTTGGTGTATGTGGCCCTGCAGTGGTGTCGCTGGTTTGCGCTTACTAGATTGAAACGTAGCGGCAAACTTTCGTTTTAGTTGCTGAGCTTAGTTGCTCATCAAATTAAGATTGCGAGTCAGTCATGGAAATCTGCTGATCTGGAATCACTTCCATGATGATATAGAGACGGCCAATATAATATGCCATAAATAATGATCTAAAAGACTGACCTTCGAGTTTGTTGTTTTTTACTGGCGCAGATCTTTTAATGTTGCGGGCATTGCGTGTACTGTAGTATTTAGCGGCAAGTAAGCTCGCCGTGCTCGGCAGCTCAGAGGGGCGTTCAATTGGTGACGTCAACGATGATAACGCTTGTTTTGCATATCGGAGGCAGAAATGTGGGGTTCCCGAAAGGTGTTTATTTTAGTGAATAACTGCAAACTGAAAAATCTGCATTCGAGAATTGAAAGTCAGATTGGAATTCTAGATGAAAAATACTCTCAAATATGTAGATTACCATTTTGATAAGTTTTTATGTCATAGTAGCTTTAAACAGAAAAAGTAAACCCCTTGGATATTCAATTATTCATTGCATTGAACATTTTGTGATTCTGAGTTTCTTCAGGCTGTCCACTTCACACATGATTTCTGCAAATTAGGGGGTAGCATGTGTGTATGGTTTCATGAAATGTACTCGCTTACAAATATTATCAGGAATGTTTTCAGAACATAGTCATATCCTCAAAGTGCATCCAAGTCCAAGTTCAGAGCCGAGTCAGTGAGTCTGAGTATGTACAGTACGTGATGAAATTGGATTCACTGAATCCAATATTACACAAATTTATTGGTCTAGCTGAGAGTTGGGAAATTTTTTGTTGAGTTGAAGTTGAGCTTACATGCAAATGCCCAATATTGTTTTTAATTCACTGCAAGACCAATCAATTTTGTATTGAACAAATTAAATTTCATCATTATTATGTTTTCAGCATCATCTCCACAATCTGTGTTGATGCCACCCCCACTGTACATCTATAGAACCTTGCCTTTCATGTTACAACAAAATGCATTACATGTATGTCCATACATGTAAGTACTCTTTTGTTATGCCATACATGTAGATCAACATGGTATACATGTACACTGTACTTTAGTGTTGCACGACTAAGTCGCGAAAAGTCGAAGTCGCGACTGCCTACACGGAGTCGCGACTCCGACTATCGGAACGCAATAGTCGACTTTTTATCACATGTTAATTTGTATTAAAAACTGAGTCAAAAGACGTAAAAATTGAACAGAACTACCACTCATTTATCTACCATTTTGTGGCAGAAATGAATCCCCTATCTCTCTTCGATCGCAAATCGAACAGAACTGCCAAAATGTACTTGGATCAGCCTATAATCGTGCAATGCTATCATACATTGTGTTGCCGTATATGTCGTATACGTGCGACTCCGACTGCGACACCCATGCACCCCACACCACCAATATTGAACACACTAAGACGTTGAACACCGATAGTCGACTAATAGTCGGAGTCGCGACTATTGGTGGGCGACTAGTCGACTTCCTAAAATGCTGAAGTCGTGCAACACTACTGTACTTCTAGCTCAATCACTTCCAACATTGATGGATTGAAATTAGACAGACTTAAATTTCAGTGCTGATTTTATTTTGTTCGTCATTTAAACCTCTATGGACTGTGTATTATTTGTGCAGATCTGTGAGTTTGACATGTTAAGAGTTAAGCTTCATTTCCCTTCAACATTATGGTGACTCAAAAGTCGAGATCTACACGCTTATCTTAACGGCATCTGAACCGGACTACTGGCTGCAGATAGCATGTTCATGTTTGTAGGGTCAAAGTTTTTCTGTGATAATATGATGTACAGGTACATTACCAACCCTTTTCAATTAAGATTATAAGGAGTGAACACATTCTTTGCTTTATTGGGATTTCCCCTATCATGTTTATTTTGCAAAACTTTTGTTTTTCATATATCATTGTAAATTACGTAGAACACAACATTTTTTCTTTGTGTTATTTTATATTTTATTTATTGAACATAACACAAGATAAGAGAGAAAAAAGCAAAACTTGTGCTGTAAGTTACATACATGTACATGTACATGTACTGTAAAAGTTAAAAAAGACCCACCCCCAGAACATAACATTTTGTAGAACTCAATGCATACAGTAGACATTTGTCACATCATACACATGTATGGTGCAATGAATTGTCCACACATAAACACATGCTCAAACAGACACTTTTTGTCTGAAGTGATGTCTGTAAAATTTAACAATGTGCAATAATCAGGTGTTTACTGTCACTAATTGTAATACTGTAGGGAATAAGCTACACAGAAAATTGCATACTATGTAGGCCTACATTTAAATAAAAGAATATTGCTTCTGAAAATGTCTTGAGTAGCGTAAGAAATTGGTGTGTAGTGTGTACTTTTTTGTATGATTTATTTTCAGAACAACTGATGTACAGTGTTTTATATGTTGACAACTCTATCCACTTACAGTATCATAACAGTAATATGAGTTATCAAGGTTAAAGACAATAAAAAGCACAAGAGTAAAGCTTGTGAATTCCATACATAAATCAAATTGAGTCTTATTTTTGTTGTTGAAATTCATGATTAAAGCCAAAGTTTTTAGTTTTGTGGATTTTTTTATTTGAAAGCTTTAAATGCCCCAAAGGCATATGCACAACCAATGAACAGATTCTTAAATAGTCTTTTTTTATTTAAAATTAATTAATGTAGAATCATTGGGGGGGCGGGAGGGGAGGGGGGGAATCCCAAGATTTTTGACTATATTAACATTATGCAATCCAAAAGGGTATAATAAGGTGTTAAGAATAGAAATGAGCAGAGTCTGCTCTTCTACTGAAGGTAATACTCAGATAACCTTCAACACCGTTGATTAACCTTTTGGATGCTATAATGTTAAAATATAGTGGAAATCTTGGGTCTTCCCCGCCCCCCCCGAGATTTTTCATTAATTAATTATAAAAATAAAAAACGAAAGAAGTTCAGAATCTGTTATTGGTGTGATATGACCTTTGGGCCTAAAGCTTTCAAATAAAACAAAATCTCCAAAACTAAACTTGGGTTTTAAGATTTGAAAAAAAAATAGTGTAAGTGTGTGTGTGTGTGTGTGTTTGTGTGTGTGTGTTTGTTGTACAGTTACATATATTATACATGTAATTTGTGAAAGGAATCATGAATCATTTTCTGATCATAAGCATAGCCAGGGATGGGTAATCAAAATTTCAATTTATAATGTTCTGAAAAAAACCTCATGAAAAATAGAAAAAATGTTTGAAAAATATGTTGATATATATAAATTTATTTAAACAACTGTATGTGTGAATAAATATGAATTTATGCTTTTCATACATACGGGGAATATTGCAGCTTTATTTATTGCCCATTTCTAAATGACTATAATTTGATCTAAAGAAAAAGAAATGGCATTGGTATGCAAATATGTGTATTATGTTGTACATGTACATGTAGTTCAGATTTAGAAAAATATATGTTTGTGGCAAGGATGTTTGTACTTGTACCGGTATCACCTGCTTCAAACTACATGATCTCCAGAGGTGAGGAATTTTGACAGTTCATAGACTTTAAAGTGGAATGAAACCCAGTACACATTCCTGCATCCAGAGATTATAGAACAATACAAGACGGAAATTAGTGAAAGTTTGAACAAATTTGGTTGAACGGTTCAAGAGTTATGTTTGTTCAAAGTTTATATTTTATCCTTGTTATGGAGGATTGTTAAATTGGCAACTCTACGGACCTTTTAGATGAAAGTGTGGAGAACTCTCCATTGGTTTTGTACACAAATTTTCACTTATTCTCACTTTTTATCAAATATCTGATTTGCTCTTGCTTGTTGTGCAAGTACAGTATGTCCTTGCAAAAATGATTCTGCATGGTTTTTTTTTTGAAAGAATTTTAGATACTTTCTGAACTGAAACTTCAGAAAACTGCAAATTGTTGAAAATTTGTGTACAAATCCAATGGAAAGTTCTCCACACTTTCATCTGAAAAATGGGTAGAGTTGCCAATTTAAGGATCCTCCATAACAAGGATCAAATAAACTTTGAACAATCATAACTCTTGAACCGTTCAACCAAATTTGCTCAAACTTTCACTATTTTCCGTCTTATATTGTTCTGTACTCTCTGAATTCAGTAAAATGTGTGGGTTTCAATCCCCATACATACATGTACTTTGGAATTGGGATCCTTACATTCAGTTAAATGTACAAGTATGCTACCTGTACCACACCTCTGAGCATAAACATTTGGTTTTTTTATAGCAAAAATGTTATACATTTCGGTGACTTGTCTGAGACTTCAGACTACTACGTACTTACTACTACTACTACTTCTTCTGTCATTCTTTCATTCGTTCTTTCTCATGGGACGGGAGGCGGGGAGAGGACAGGGGAGAAGGGAGATTGGGGGGGGGGGTACAGAGGAATAGAGAAAGATATTCATGTGTCATTATTTACCATGGGTGTGACACCCAGTCAGCCACTTCATTTTGAAGTACGAACACTCTTGCCTTCAATCCTAGAATACAGCGTACATGTACATACGGTAATTTTTGCAGTACATGTAGTTTTACCTCTACAACACTACAACTATACTACCACTATCACCATGCTTCGATCTAAATGTTTTCACTCCCATCGGGTTCATCAATCTATTAAGGCCAATTACCAGTAGTTTACTTGACGTAGTATGTCTATAAATTTGATTCAAGACCAAAGGGACTGCATACTGTACATCTTACTTGCTACATCATTTGTTGTTTTTGAGTTCTGAATTTTCTATAAAGTTTCTTGACACTGGCACTTGCCATGTCTCCAACAATCTTGAAATTTGATTAGGAGAGTGTGTGAAATTCAAACCACTAAAATGTACTGGCACATGGTACTTTCCAGAAATTCCACTCCAAACACACCTCCCCTCTGGCCCTCTGATCACCCAACCTTGTCCACCACTGTGACTCACTTGGCATATACCTTTCTATTGTTATGCGGAATGCACCTTCTATTGTTATTGGGCGACTCGCCTGCTCTCTCTCCCTTTTATTTCGCACAGTCACCTCCCAGTTCTGTAAGCATGTTTCCACGCACATGCATGCCCTATTTGTGCGTAGTGGTTCACCCAAGAGTGCCCACGAGCAAAAGCGGTATTGAGGTACACTGTAGATCCATGGGATGATGTGCAGTGTTGGACTCTGTGTGTGTACGTTGTGTGTGTGTGTATTTGTGTGTGTGCATGAGTGTGTATAATCATAATTTGTATAGATTCTCTTCTATTATTGTCACACTCCCACTACCTTGCATGCTTTCAAACTGTGTGTGTTCAAGACCTGGTGTGTGTGAGTGTGTGTGTGAGAGATTTGAGGTGTTTCCAAATGCCACATATGCAGAGACGGAACCGGCTATTGAAGGGGCGGTATGGTACCAACGTCATGTGCATACAGAATTCCAATATCACTACATCAGTCGGGTGGATTATTACATTTTTGCCAAGTTTGACTAACTGGAGAGTGGAGTAAAAGTAGAGTAAAAGTGGCCCTTTTTGGGGAGTTTCTGTGATCAGTGGACTTTTTGTTTTGACACTTTCTTGATCAACTTGTTATCAAGTGTAACAGGTAGGCCCCATGATGTATGTTATGTTCATTAATCAATGGGTGACTTCTTTTTATTGAACCGGGAAGTGAATGTTAAATGAGTTACATGTACATGTACATCCTTGAGTCCTGAATTTTCTTGTTTGTGGTGAGAAAAATGATGTTTCAACCGGATTGCTGGTACATGTACATACATACATGTATATTATACATTTACATGTTAGTGTCATTACCATATCACATGATTTTCAGGTAAGAACCTTTGGCAACCCACACACTGCTGAGGGGTTTTTCAGAAATTCAGGATTTTTATGTAGTTTATTTTTGAAAAAATATTTAAAAATACATGTATTTTTATTGTTTTATGAAGTTATATACCATTTTGAAGACCAGAAATTGAAATATTTCATAAAAATAACTCTTTTATGAGAAATTCAAATCAATTTTCCATTATGTAACGCTAAAAATCACCTTGGAAAAAAATGATATTTTATCAAAAAATTATGAAAATTATGACATTTCTTGAAATTTTTTGTTTTGATTTCCAATTTTTCTAACTGAATTTGTAGATTCACATGTCAGGAATTTATTTCAAAAGATTCAGTCATTTATCTCTTTTTACTTTCAAACTATTTACATTGGTGTAAGCTAAGTCGGAAATGCCGCTGTAGTCCCACATACTAACTTTTATGTGGTAATTTTTACAAAATTGCATTTTTTGGCATCAGTTTTAGCTCTAAAATTTAATTTTATGATGAAAATTAGATTTTTATATGTTTAATGAATCTTAACAAACAAGTTTCATACATAAATTATGTTTTTGTACTTTGATTCAACCTGAATTTTACAAAAACAGTCAAAATGTAACTTAGAGCCAAAAAATGGGTCATTAGCAGTGCGTGGGTTATAGGCTTCATTCATCTAGTAGGCCTATTTTGAAAAGTTCTTTATACAAGCACTTTTGATATTTACTACATACAGTTATGTAATTTTATCAAATCTTCCCTTGCAAATGTGATCTTTTGTAAACATAAACATTTGTAGGCATTAAGACTGGGCCCTTTGATGCATGATGTTTATGAATGACTTGCTGGATGCCCATTGTACTCAAGAACATATTTAGCCATATTATGTAAATCCATTCATTGAACACTTCTTGCAGATTTGTGTCAAAAGGACAATAACATGATTGGGATGAGTAAAGATGCCTCAAAAACACTTGGCTTGAGTATAAAGCTGTAAGGATTTATCTTGAATTTGTTTGGTACTTGAGAAAAGAGTATGCATGAAATAAAAAGCTTTACTCGACAAATTTGACTGTGAAGCAATTTTAGACACTGAACTTGTCTTCACTCTAACATGTGTCATACTGTAAATTGTGGACTGGTTCTAATTCTGTCATTCCCCTTTCAATTCAGGGTTGGCAATTTCCCGGGAAATACCTGTATTTCCCACCCAGGTGGGAAATACTGGGAAATACTGGGAAATACAGGGAAATACCGGGATTTACCGGGAAATACTGGGAAATACATGTACCTGGGAAATACTGGGAAATACGTGGGCAATACCTAGCCATGTACTCTTGAAGTTGTACAAGGTCAACTAAGAAGGCCATTAATGCAGTTCATTTTGGGCTCTTCTCACACAAAACCATCTTGAACTGATACATTTCAGATGAAAAGACTCTGAAAAACCTCTTTTCAATTTTGATAATTTAATTCAGTGTTATTTCACATACTGTCCAATACATACAGTATTACACTGTTACATTGTGGGGTGCAGCCCTCATCTTGCTGAATATACATGTACAGGGTCAAAATCAACATCTGTCAATGGGGTGTGTTATTTTAAGTGTTCTGGATTTATGGAGCAATTCAGGTATTTGCAGACTGAAATGATTGAAAAATTTTTCCAAAATAACAGCAGGTGATTTTAAAATTTCCATACTTTTAGTATTGATTTGGCTGTGTAGAAAATTTGTCCCACCAATCATAATGAGTCCCTTGTTCCCTACCATCACTTAAGTTAGTTTTTTGTTGTATTTTGTGTTGAATCACACTAACTGAACAACAATCTCTACATTTTTGAGTTATTATTATCCTTCAAGAAATAACTTTTTTACAGTATTTCCCGGTATTTCCCGTTTTTGTCAAAAATAGCAAGGCGGTATTTACCAGTACATGTAAATACCGGTATTTGCCACCCGGTATTTACCGCCTGGTATTTACCGGCCAACCCTGCCTTTCATCAATATACTTTTGTATCTTGTTTTCCTCCTTACTCCTGATACATTTTATGACCATTATCTTCTACCATTCAGTATACTAATTGATTTTGCAGTGCAATTACTGCACTGTGTCTAGACACTTTGCATTTAACTGTGTTTCAAACTTGGTTATAAAACACAGTACAGCTAACAATTCATATCTAAACTTTAGATCTGGACTTTGACCTCCTCAATTAGCAAATAATTGTGTCTCAGGTACATATGTACCATGTTACACGATCTGTGTCGTGTCACCACAAACAGATGATGACAATGTACATGTACACATGTTCATAAATCATTGCTCTTAAATGGCAATAATTGGATTGGGAGTGGCAGTTACATGAAACACTGCCTCGTGGACTTACAGCGCCTAGATGTAGATCCATAAATGTTGTAAATACGTGTAAACTACTACTACTACATAATAATAGTAATAATAATGATAATAATTGTCATAATAATACTAGTACATGTACGGGTAGTAGTAGTAGTAGTAGTAGTAGTAGTAGTAGTAATAATAAAATAGTAAGTATATGGTAATGATCGTATAATAATAATAATAATAATAATAATAATAATAATAATAATAATAATAATAATAATAATGATAATAATAATGATAATGCTATTGTACTTTTGATCCTTCCCTTTAACATAGATTCAACAGAATTAAGAGTCCATAAATACCCACACAATTCAGCTTAAACACTCATCAAATTATGAATAGATGAATACTTTATGCCTACATCTACATGTACGTGTACAGTAAAACACCTGCCTTTATTTTGCCATACATTTGTGGAATTTCCTGTTGTGAAACATCAAATTTTATGAGATTCAGATGTCAGGTGTATTTTGTTTTATAGACATGCACCTTTTGCAGGCAATCTTTTGATTTAGATGTACCTGTATTTTTTTTGCTGAGTCCATGAGTCACCAAATGTTGAAATGTTTTGTATCACATCACACACTTAAACTAACAGTTGATTAAATCAAAGTAGCCTGATTATGTTTAATTGTCTCATACTGAGAAAGTCACATAGTGATGAAGGACAGCGGTGTTTCGCGGTTGAGGTCTTGATACAGTGTGTATGTACATGTAATTGACTGAAATGCCAGGATTGTGTTATAAGTATTTGGTTAGACTGGCTGCTGTTGGAGTGAGATGAAATGTGTTACACTGCACACTGTAGAAAAGTTCATTTGAGGTCACAAGTCAGAATAGAGTCAACTTTTGTTGGAATGCAAAGTACTTTTTATCATTTAGGAGGAAAATTCATTGTACTAGAAAAGAATGTCTAGTCTTGCTACATGTACTTTTGATGCCGATGTGTACAAATGAGAGGCTTCAGACTTCACTATACATGTAATTAAAGAGTATAGGCCTATATGTTCAAATCAAAATATGATTATTTCTCTATTTGTCCCAGTAGCAGATAATGCCACTGGTATATTACATGTACATGTATGTCAGCTGTGCTTTGGAATCATAAATTTCAGAAATAGGTAATGCAACTGAGAGAAAAAAAACCCTTCCTGTTTTATTGTCCTCTGTGTTGATATTTTTTCACAGATCAACTTGTCTACAGTTCACTGCTGGTGGTAAGGTCAGAATTTTCTGGCATAAATGTACAAAATTTCTCCTCCATAGTAGTAGCACTATGTATCTTATCATGTGAACTAAACATTTGTTTATCCTCTCTGTTTTGCCCTGATTTTCTTTGTTTCCTAGGTACTAAATGTTGACTCCATCCTGTGACTGTATTAAGTGGAGACAGGTTTTTTGACGTGGGAAACATACATACCAGTCTGCAACCATGGTCATCCTTGTAAAGGTTGGTATTGCTTTGGCATACTCTATGTTTAAGTACCTTGAATCCTCATGCTATACATTTTGTTAACTAGTTAAAATTATGAACTAGACACAGTTTTGCTCAAGTACCCGGTACCAGTAGCCTACATGTACTAGTGTAGAGTATTTATTACAAATTGTCATGCATTGCCACATAACTAACTCTTCATGACACTTAACCTCATACATGTAATTCTGTAGAACAGTTTCATATTTCTTTTTACTTTAAAATATATGGAGATTTACATACTTATTTGATTCCAAGTATCAATGAACAAGTATAGAAATATTTGATGATTCACTTTGCCAAGGGAAAAAAGATAGAATGGGAGTTGATGTTTCATACCCATTCACTGTTTATAATCCTAACACCACACTGTATTATGTTCAGTCACCTGGAAGTATTGGCAGTCACAGGGACAATTAATATATTTAACTCAACAAAATTATGAGACGGGAAAAGTGTTTTTTTAAATAAATGTTTGTACACGTGTATGGTCCTACATTTGTGCAATCCCTCCCACTCTCACACAGCCCTTCCCTGCCACCACTTTGATAAATTATCCCCCTTAATCCATTGGCTACAGGTACTGGGTATATCATGTATTAACTCTATGGGAATTTACAGAATCTTGGAGGTAATGGGTTAATACTTCTCCCCAAACTGGAAATGCCTGCATATCTCTTGTTTTGCTGTCTTTATTGACCTGTTCCCACACATCTGGTGTCCCGCGACCTGCTGTATGGCCTTCATTCCTGTCAGATGGGCGTACAGGGACACACACCCACTTTACATATCAAACACAACCTATTGTGATGGGGAATAGGGTGATTCTACACTGGACGAATGTTGCTACATATCAACTGTAGGATTTTAGATCGGATATATTGTATTGTACAGTATACAGATAAACATGTATGACTGTACACATGTCAGTTGTGAAAGAGACAATTAAAGCATAATTTCTAAAACAATTTTTAAGGCATGAATTGAAACTTGAGTTTTCAGATGTGTACAGTTCTGTAAGTATTTCATCTCTAAAATGAAATACATTTATATGCCTACATGTATATATATGCAGATCATGCAGAACAGTTGGATCAATTTAAATTGTATAGTGAACATAAAGCATTAGAACTGGCCTGGGTTAAAAACAATATTAGGGCAAGTAAAGAATAACAAGCAAACAATGCATTGTAATGTGCTGTGCCACTTAAAAGTAGAATAGTGTTAAAAATAGCAATTAAGACCAATGTTGAATTTCATTATGAAATAATAAAATGAAAGAATGATATTGTCATGGTTTAGAAATCAAGAATGAGAATGTGCTACATTTGTGTTAAAATGGGGAATGATTTACATGTACTCTTTCAAGTTTGATTACCAATGTCACTCATTCAGAGGATCTTGTGCAATTGGATTGAGAAATCTACACTACATGTACTGTAAATTTGTGTAGCAGCCTATTCAGAATGATTTACAAATCATAAAGTGATACCAGGAAAGTTATTCCTCATAGAGATTAAAGCCCAAGTTTAGTTTTGGGGATTTTGTTTATATTTGAAAGCTTTATGCCCCAAAGTCATAACCCAGCAATAATAGATTCTGAATGTCTTTAGTTTTTTTAATTAATTAATGAAAAATCTCGAGGGGACCCCTAAGATTTTCAACTATATTTTACATTATAGCATCCAAAGGGGTAAAAAGGCTTTAAGGTAGCATGTGTTATACCTCATCTGAAAGAGCAGACTCTGAAAGAGTCTGAAAGAGCAGACTCTGCTCTTTCAGATGAGGTATAACTCATATAACCCTTTTTTGTCTTTAGTTTTTTTTTAAAATTAATTAATGAAAAATCTCGGGGGGGGGGACCCCTGAGATTTTCGGCTATATTTTACATTTTATAGCTCCAAAGGGTTAAAAGCGTTATATATGAGCTATACCTCATCTGAAAGAGCAGAGTCTGCTCTTCAGATGAGGTATTACACATGTATCTTTAAAGCCTTTTTAACCCTTTGAATGCTTTAATAAAAAGTATAGTCCAAAATCTTGAGTGTCCCCCCCCCCCCCCGAGATTTTTCATTAACTAATTAAAAAAAACTAAAGACATTCAGAATCTATTATTGCAGGGTTATGACTTTGGGGCATACATGTAAAGCTTTCAAATAACAAAAAATCCCCAAAACTAAACTTGGGCTTTAAAGAGACTATATAACACTGTGGAAGACCCGTTTAAAAAAATTGTCAAACTTTGCTATTTGACATATCTGACAGTGTTTGAATGGACAAATAAACACCCTAGAACACAAAAGTTTGGACAGTTATGCTGTCACTAGTACAATATGAGCCGATACAAATTGGCACATTAATTTTACATCGGGCGATAGGAAATTCTGCAACACAGCAGTCTATGGAGAAAAGCTGTACTAGTCTCTCAATGATTTTCACTTTTTTTAAAGCACTTAATGATTGTTTTACTCTGCAATTTTTTCAGGGCTTCATCAAAGACACTAGTAGCATGTGGAATCATGTAGCTCAGATTTTTTAAACTGGAAACATTGTTATACAGTGTCTTTAAGGTTCTTGTGTAGAGTCACCCTGTACATGTACATGTATGTGTACACAGGGCCATATTGCTTATGTCACCATTGTTTGTCTAGAATTGGCCATTCATAAATTGTTACCACCCTTACCAAATGAAATCTATGACGGAGTGCAAAAAAACTATTGTGTCATCATATTGCTGTTGTGAAAAGAGTAGCAGTATGAGGTCATGAATTTACATGTTTTTGCAGATTTTTTCCCAGAAACTTCAAGGCTTGTATATACATGTATTTGTTTTGATGTGCCATGTAACCATAAACATAATACATTTTTTTTTAAATCATGCACAATTCTTTATTAAATCACTTTGATAATGAAATCCTATCTTTTAACATGTCACATTGTTAGTAGCACTTATCTTATATCAATATATCAGTAAAGTTTATTTTGATTAGATTATGGAACAAACATATTATCTTGCAAGTTTGGTCCATAAAAGTCTGTTATCTATCCTGCACAGAAGCTCAACACATTGAAATGGGAAGTACTGAATGTGTACTGTAGGTTGCACTGTATGATTAAGATAAAGGGATTTTTGTTTTTTGATAAAAAATAATGGTTCATTTAGGATTGATTTTTAAAAAAAATTACGGTATTACCCTTCATACATGTGAAGAACAAATTCAATCTTTAATTCCACTTATCAGAGAAAAAAAATATTAGGTGGTAAAGGTTTTATGCAACATGACCCTGGACTAAAGGACTCAGTATTTGTTGGATGAACAGTGACTTGAATCAAGAATAGGCTGGTCATGCTGATTACAGTTCATAATTCATGCCAGGGATTGTGTGCTTAAAAGATCTAGGATTATAGGTAAATTTGATTGATTGTGACAAGGTATGTGTACTCTTCCCATTTTCATGGTTTGAGATTACAGTATAGGGTACTGTACCATCCATCAGCGTAGGAAATACCCTGGGGGACGGGCGGTTTAGCCCCCAAAATTAACAAAATAGCCCCCTAAAATCACTAAATAGCCCTCAATTATCCTCATAGGATTCAAGGTATAACAACATACTGGCATCTCTAATTAAGGCTTGAAAGTAGCCCCAGAAAATAACATTTTATTTCCTGCCCTGCTGTCCATGTACTGTATGATACTGTAAATTGATCGAATACCTGCATATTTGGGGCAAATACAAGCTAATAATGTTTCTACTTTCTTGAAAGTAGAAATAGAATTTCAGTTATTAACCCATTACAGTCTATCTCTAAGATTTTGTAATTTCCCATGACCCATCCAGTCCCCATATCCGATGAGTTAAAATACCACTGCAGTTAATACATGTATGTACATGTAGGCCTAATACTGATAGTGTGCAAACACAACGGTTTAACATGAGTAGGTAACTACAATGGTATGAAAAATCTAGTTCCCTGTACATGTTCTGCTACCTACTGTACTTGTATGAGGAAAATTACATTTACCACCAACAATGTAACCTTCAATGGTTGTAAATATTTTGGGTACATTTTCCACCGTCGTCATTGTCTCTTTTGTCACTGTGCACTGAAATGATAAGTTTTATTGCTCTTTGGTTTGATTTCATGCATCATATTCATTCATGCAGTCAAAATGGCATTTGATACTCTGTAGTTGAGCTTCCTTCTTGACTTCTTCTTCTTCTTCTTGTTGGATCTTGACACACTCTAGTTCCTATGTACCTGATATTTGATACTTAGTAATTTACATATGTAGTTTTTTCTTAATTTTTAATGTTTCCATGTCTATTTTGATGCATCCAGGGAGACTTTGTGTGGTTGGAGGACCCCAGGAAGGATGGTCCGAAGGTCCCGATCGGAGCAGAGGTCAAGATTGCAGACTCGGGCCAACTGCAACTCACAGACGATGAAGGAAAGGTAAGTTGGATTGTTAACCTTTTCAATACCATAGCTGCAAAACGCCACAGGTTTGTCATATGATTCTATGAGTGTGGTACTGAAAGGGCTAAAGAGAGTTTTACTTACCCGACTCCAATTTATTCACTGTCATTGAGAGTAATTATTGCCATAGAAAATTTTAACTAGATAAATTTTGAGTAGGCTACAGGTGATGTCTTTTTCATTTGAAGTACAAAGAATGAGATGCATGTGTATGTAAAATTGTCCACATTCCAGGTCTTTTTTAAATTGCAGTTTCTGTGTCTATTCCATATGAGGGTGTGATTCGTAAGACTGCATGTAAATTCTGTAGTTCAATTGTGTATGCGGTGACCTGCTTGTAATTGTTACAGAAAGCCGTAAATAAAACATGCATTAACTGACATGTGGCACCTATTCACTAGTTTATTGGTTTAGGTTCTGGTTACAATTGTATGCAGAATATGTTTTAAGAGTTTTCAGTTTCAATAACTGGGTATTCACTTTGACTGGCCAATGATATTGGCTAACAAAATATAAAACTTCAGCATAATGGCTCTGTCATCTAACAGTACAATCACATATGAGCCCAAATTGCTGCCCAAACCATATTGGTGACAAAATTTTTGGCTGTTAAATTGACCGAAGTGTACAATTTTGTGTTTGGTAAACACACATAACACTGATGAATGTTTTCTTACTATAGAGTCCTCAACATGATTTTGTGGAGTCAGTGAGTCACTTTGAAAAATGCATCTTTTAATGAAAGGTTCATCTACCATGAAGATTGAAGAAACTGGGTTTATAGGGTTCAGGCAATATCTGGAAACTCAGGGAATTTGAAAATATTTTTCCAGTAGCAAAAAGTCAGGGAAAGTCAGTGAATTCATCAATTTCTTCTTGAAAGTCGGGGAAATCATTTATTCAGGATAGTTTATAATGACCCTAGATTGGGAGATTGCTAGTATTGTGATGATGGATTTTTACATGTTTTAACAATGTAAAGACAGTCATGGACATTTTAGTTTTCTGCTTTGTAAAGTCATGGAAAGTCATAGCATTTTTAAAATGTGTAAGTGTACAAACCCTGTTGAGACAATAATCAACCACTTTTTGAGGTACACTGTAGGTAAAATCAATAATTTGGAAATAACTGAAATGTGGCAGTATTTCTAAACATGTTTTAAGATATTTTGTTTGTCTCACTTGTCATCAATAGGAGCATTGGCTCTCAGATGCTGTGGCCCAGAAGCTACGCACCATGCACATGTCATCAGTGGAAGGTGTGGAAGACATGATACGACTGGGGGATCTGCACGAAGCGGGAATATTACGGAACCTTCTCATGCGCTACAATAACAATCTCATATACGTAAGTTGTGATGTTGTTATCAATTTAATTGATAACAGATCTTGATGATGATGGTTATTATTGTTGTAAATATTGATATCATTAGTGCTTAGTAAATCAATCATAAATATTGTTATCGTCATCATAACTATTATTGGAATTGTTGCTATTTTGGGTGGTTTATTGCAGATTCAGGTCTTGTGGCAATGTAAAAAAATTGCACTTTTTGCTATTAAAAAATTCATTCAAATATTGCTGGAAGAAGCAAGAAAAATATGTGTGTTGTACAGGACAGCTATGCATCTTTTTGAGAATCACTCTATTTGACCACATTTTCCATTTTACCTTCCCACACTAAAAAATATCTTCAAGTTTTGAAGTACTCTATCAGGAAGCTTAAAAAAAAAGAGTGTAAGAATGTTGAAATTTTTCATAGATGTGGAATTGCCCAAATTACGTTTCCCCCTCCCTGTTCCCCTCCCCCTTGCAGACATACACTGGGTCAATCCTCGTTGCCATCAACCCCTATCAAGTGTTACCCATCTACATGAGAGAACAGATAGAGCAGTACAGGGACAAGAGGATAGGGGAGATGCCCCCTCACATCTTTGCCATAGCAGACAATGCCTACTACAGGATGCTACGGGGTCTCAAAGACCAGTGTGTCATCATCAGGTATGTGAACAAAAATTTGTTGTTGAAATCGTAACTCTCAACATGCCAGAGCATTTTAACCTCTATAGGCTTTATGTGTATTATTTGGTGAAGATCTGTGACTTTGGCATGTTAAGAGTTAAACCGCCAAAGATAAGATTGACTACTTGCAGAACAGCAAAATTCAATACCAAACCATCTGTGAACACATGGTACTCTGAAAATGTCTCACTAGTACAGAAGAGAGTAGTTGAAAACAACAGAACACTTCCTTTTTGTCAAAACCTCTACATTATAATCATCATAATGACAACGTACAAAATACGTAGAAGTCTACATGTGGGACTATGTTAATCGTGAATATTTTGACGCCAGGGCCAGCATTGGAAATTCACCTGTTTAAACTACCAATCCTACAAGTATTATATTTGAAGTGAACTATTTCCATAATGCAATTGTAATCTGCTTTCACCTGGAAACTAACAAAATGGGGAACTTAAATGAAAGATTTTCTGTCATCAACCAGAACTCCAGTTTATCGTTAACATGTTTTTCTCATTTTTTCCCCTCCAAGTGGAGAGAGCGGGGCAGGCAAGACAGAGAGCGCCAAACTCATCCTTCAGTTCCTGGCGGCAGTCAGTGGCCAACATTCCTGGATTGAACAACAGATCATTGAATCCAACCCAATCATGGAAGGTCAGTACCAATGTTCATGTGTAGGTGTGTGTGTGAGTGGGGGGAGGGGAGGGGAAAGGGGAGGGGGGAGAGGGGAGGTGGAAGGGGTAAGACAGAGAGCGCCAAACTCATCCTTCAGTTCCTGGCAGCAGTCAGTGGCCAACATTCCTGGATTGAACAACAGATCATTGAATCCAACCCAATCATGGAAGGTCAGTACCAGTTAAGTGGGATGTGTTTTCTCCTGTGGGGAGGGGGGGGGGGAATTGAGAATTTTCTTCCTTTAGTATTTGATGATGATGATGGTGATGATTATTATTGATATTAAGAGAAAATAATCATAGGTATAATAAGTGATGGGCCTAATAATAATAAAAGTGATAGCCATGCTAATAATAATTGTATATAAAAACATAACAAAACAAGACTAATGTAGAGTCAAGATTTGTCAAGAGTAATAGTAATGTCATGCAGCAATCAGTTGTCATTTATGTTTTGAGTTTTAACCAGGAGACAAATTCTTATAATTTTATAATCTAAATTTATATTTCCATGTACAATGCATATCTACATTTGTGTATATTAATCATATTACACTTCACACTTATATGGGTGAAATGAATAAAGATACACGTAGATTTGATTTGTATTGATATAGAACTAGTAGGTCTGTTTGATATTTTGCATGTGTCAATCAGTTACTTTTTCTTTGTGTGTACTTGCTAATAAATATTACAAGAGTTGTGAGTCACTGAGATTTAGCAGTAACCTAAAATCTAGTTCCTAACATGACATTCAAGTTCATTGTCGTTCCATTATTGGATAATGGTGAAAAATTCCATTGTATAATTTGCTAATATAAAAGAATGCCACAGAGAGTAATATACCCATGGTAGTCAAGAGTACCGGCATTCCAGAGATATTTGTGTGTGCTCGTTTTTGTGCTTGCCTAGGCAACCGTGACCCCATGACCTTCAGGTTTTACAACTGTCCCCACATGAAGTCAGTGACAGATATTATGTTACAGACTCAGAGAGTTTGATTTGGAAATGTATTATTTATTGGGTGTACTTAATACAAATCAAGGTTGTTGATGGTATGTTTAAACATGGCAGAGAGTGAATTTCTAGCCGGTAAATGTTTTGGGTCTAATCTTTCATGTACTAATAATGTGTGAAATAGTTTTGAGTGCACCAGGTACAATAGTCCTTGTAAATAAAGCTTACCATTTGATTAAGTATGTTGAGTGTACAGGGGTCAAATTCCATAGAGCATCTTGTGGTCTGAATAGTAATAAGAATGTGTTCTGTTATTCACTGGGGAGGGGGGGGGGAGGCATGTGAGCCATATGCCAAGTTTGCACAGGTTTGTATTGATTTTGAAGGTACAACCTCATATTTTTTTGGTAAAGTTCACAGTTTGCACTTGTTTTTAATTAAAATGCTTATAATTTGAACGACACTGTGTAAATGTGTGGCCTGTAGTCTAATTGAAGATCTGCTACTGGGGCCATTGTATGGTGAGCACAAATATTTGTGTTTTCAACGAAAAGAAAATCATAAACAAATGCAGTCAGTCATTCAACACAAATTGTAACACACTTATGGACATGTGTGTGTTTATTTATGTGTTACTGATTTATAAAAGCACATTTTTAGAGTGTGAATTGTTTGTGTCTTAATTGTCTACTCATAATTCAAGTCAGCATCAGAAACCAATTTGCAATATTTTGTAGTCTGGTTGGTTAAATATAAGGAAGTGTTAATGTACATAAAGTTAGTACATACATGTATATAACATTCATTAACAAGGAAATACAATGAGTGTTATTGAGACATCTTATATTCATGGCACACCTGATGGGAACTTTTCTATAGCACTGTGTATTTAATTAGTGTGGTGGTGACATACAGTAACAACTTACATTTCCAATATGCTGGATTAACTGTAGGATTTGAACGAGAGTAAAAAAAAATAAAGGGGGTGGGGGATTTGATTTGTATGAGGTGTGACATTGAGTGGTTCAAACATTCATTTGTCAGGATAATGAGGATATCAAACTGGACAACATCCCATCATCACAAGACAATCTGATGGGGCTGGGGTGGGGTTACTTGACCCCGCATATAAAATTCAAACATTCAATATCGCTACTTGTGGTTGTTAAAATTTCATAAAAAGGTAAGTTTTGTGATGAAAGATTTTCAAAATGTTCCCACAACTACTTGTTTGCTATGCTTGCTTGCAGAATTGTACAATAGTCTCAGTAAATGTGATGTTTCAACAAAATAATAAAAAACAATCAAAACTGAAGGTTTTTCAAGGGGACATCTGTTACTTCCTCCAAAAATCTTTCTCCTTAAACAACTTCTATAGTAATATTTTCATTGTCAGCTCTGTTCCTCAACAGTTTTTGTCCATTATGCCACTGAGAGGGAGTGGAGTGAAAAATATCACTCGAAGTGCTTGTAATTGACGATACTGTACAAGCGATCCACTCACTTACATGTAGTACTAGGCCAGCTCATAGAATATGATCATTGTACACTTCGATCACATCAACGAACGTCAAAGCACTTGATGAAATAGACAATACTTGATCAACCAGTTACAGTAGACTACAGTCTAAGTGTGTATGTAAATACTGTAGCGGCAGCTGCTGACATGTTTATTTTGTTTCAATTAATGCTCTAATTGGTGGGCTAGGGCTTTTTGTCATCATTTTTGGGCATGATTCAATATGAAATTGAATATGCCAACCTCACAAATTAGACAAAACATTCCCGGGTAGTCTGTTTTGCTGTTTGACTTCTTTCGAGATTCTTAGGATGAGGGGTTTAGTCAGAACTGGAGGGTAAGGATATCGGGTGGGGTGGGGAGGACAAACTCCTTGTAGCTACCAGTAATTCAGAAACTGGTTTGAGCCAATGCATGGAATTGTTCATGGTCATTATTTCAATGTTAGTTTCTATCTGTCAGTAAATACATTGACAAGCACTGTTGTGTAAGACCAATATTATGAATTGTGATAATTCCACAGCGTGCTGTTTAGGTTGAAATGAGTTTGTACCAACTGTGTATTTTCGTCATTAACCCAGTCACTGCGACATTCAAAGTATCACATGCCAAGAATTTTGCTGCAGTAGTACAGGGTTAATAAATGATATCAAAAAATTATACAATTGACTGAAAGTTTTGCAACAGGATCTTGTTCAAAGTCTATTGCCAACTATGACTCATATATTTACATAGCTGTATAGCTGGTAAAGTTCAAGTGTACTGTACATACTTGATGTCTCCAATAACTTGTTAAAGTTTGTTACTGCAGTAGTCAAAATGTAGATTCTTCTAATTCATTGATTTGTATCAATGGTGGATCTATTGAGGGGGGGGGGGGAGAAGAAGAAGGAGTTATATGCACTCTTTACAATTTATTTAGGGGATAAGGGCTCCTCATGTGAAATTGGGAGAACTCCTTTTTCCAATGTTTCTGAACTGCCATAATTTAATTTTTGCCTCCATTCAGGTTTCCAGATTTGTTGAGATTGTGTTTTCTTTATAAAGTAACCAGTGGACCATTTTGATACATTTGTCAATACCTGTTGGGTCATTGATAACTTGTGAGTACCACTGGAATGAATAACTATTAGAAATAATGGCGGTAACATGTTTATAACAATATTGCATTTCATTTCTTCCTTCACAGCCTTTGGAAATGCAAAGACCATCAGAAATGACAACTCCAGTAGATTTGGCAAATACATCGACATCCATTTCCAAGAGAGGGGGGTCATCGAGGGAGCCAAAATTGATCAGTATTTGCTGGAAAAGTCACGACTTGTTAGCCAGGTAAGCCTGCATAATTATGATTTTGACAAGAGATTCCTGTTTTATAAAACTGAAATGTCCATTTCTGCACTTGTTACCCCTTTTCTAAATTTGAAATGTGTTTTTGTAACCTGTTGTATTTCTCTGATTACTCTATGATTTCTAAATACAGATAGCTGTCAAGGTTTCATTCCCCTTCAAAGGCATATAGAACTGTTTGTTCTTCATTTAGACAATAACTTTTGCACTTTCTGAAAGACATGTCAATGCATATCTACTACACTGTTTCTTTTTTATTTTCAAAAATAATGTAAATGATGAATAGAACGGGAAAATTTACATTTTTTAGTGATATTTTGCAAAATGCTGTTTTTGTTTAAAGACACTTTATAATATTGTGGAAGACCCATTTAAAAACTTGCTATCTCTAACATATCTGACAGTGTTTGAATGGACAAATAAACACCTCTAGAACACAAAAGTTCAGACAGTTATGCTGTCACTTGTAAAATATGTACAGATAAAAATGGGCACATGAATTATTCTCGACCGATGGATATTCTGCAATACAGCGGTCTATGGGGGAATACTGGTATGTTCTCTCAATGATTTTTACTTTTTTAAAACACTTAGGGGCCTAATGATCATTTTGAACTGTAATTTTTCCAGGGGTTCATTTTTAGACCTTATCAAAGGCACTAGTAGCATCTCACATTTTTTGAATGGAAACATTGTTATATGATGTTCTTAAAAACAATGATTTTTTTCATGTTCTAAATGAGATTTGTTGATTGATTGATTTAATGTGTTTATTTTATTGTTCATTTCCATTTCACCTTACATTTGACCAGCTTCAAGATGAGAGGAATTACCACATCTTCTACTGCATCCTAGCAGGCATGCCAGACAACGAGAAAAAGCAGCTAGAACTCAAATCAGCCTCAGACTACTACTATTTGAATCAAGTAAGGTCAAAGGTCACAGTTTAGAGTCACATCCATAATCTGTGGATTTCATATGAAGTGACTGTGAAATTGTAACAAGTATGACTTCGAAACTGCACATATGATTAATCTACTGTTACTTTTAGTGTTATGTGTCTCAGAGATGGACCTGGTATATTTCAAAATAACAGCTAATGTGTCAAAAATGTGTCAAATGAAAAAGTCCGAATTGGGATGCTCATTTGATACATATTCAACACCGTTTTGATACACTTTAATTAAAATGGTTTAAATTGGTTTGCTTATTTCATACATATTTGGTGCCAGTATCATTTGACAAATTTTTTGTACATGTCAAGCAGTTTAATACATTTTTGACATGTGTCAAATGAGTATCAAATTGTTGTGCCAAATGTCTATCAAAAATGTGTTAACCCGTTGGCTACGGGAACCGGATGTGGCCTGTTTTAATTCTATGGGATTTTGCAGAATCTCGGAGGCAACGGGTTAAGTGAGCATCCCAAATTGGAAAATTTCATTTGTTAGATACTGATATGTATCAAATCCATGTCAAAGTTTGGGCAGGGAGTATTACTGATATAATGATAATTTCAAAGCAAAGAACACTTTGTAAATAGAATATGATGTCTGTGTACTTGATAACAATGTTACCTTGTGAGAATTTTTCAATACAGTCCAACCTCTGTTATCTGGCCACGTTGGGACTACCAGCCATCCGGATAAGTGAAATGGCCTGGAAGAGAGATAATTTACAAACACAGCACTTTGTAGCAATATTTGGGGAGGAGGGGGGGGGGGATGGAGGGGTGGGGGGGGGAGGTAATATTCCTCATTAGGTATATTACAAACCACAGACCATTGGCAAATTGCAACAGACCCCACACAAGTGACACTTTATTTATTGTTTCTCTGATACCCATCACGTGTCTGTGTACATTTCTAATAAAGGTGTAATTACTGGCAGTGACTGGTAATTCCATAGTTTGGATAATAGAACGATATGTTAAACTTATCCCCGTAGAACTGAGGTTGAACTGTATTGTCATTCATACCAATGTGTTCAAATTTTCACATGTATTTACATTAAACAGGATCACAGTGGTAAGAACTGATATCATTAATATTCTATGTTAGGCCTAGCCATTCAATGTCAAAGCAAGCTCTGCATTCTCTGTCTTTCTCTCATCCCTTGCCAGGGTAACTGCATCAAGTGCGAAGGGAGGAACGACAGGGAGGACTTCTCCACGATACGAGCGGCCATGAAGGTGCTCATGTTCACCGACGATCAGATCTGGGACATCTTCCGGCTGCTGGCATCCATCTTGCATCTCGGTAACATCCAGTACACAGCCATCGAGAAGTCCAATCTGGATGCCACGGGCTTCCAAGATCATAGTCAAACGGCAAAAGTGTCCAAGTTACTTGAGGTGTGTTGATTTGAGATTTGTTGTTGAAAGAGTTACTGTGATAGTCTTAGAAAAATGGTTATTGATGAAATGAAATGTGATAAAAGTAATGGTGATGATAATGGTGATGATGATGATGATGATGATGGTGATGGTGATGGTGATGATGATGATGATGGTGATGATGATGATGATGGTGGTGATGATGATGATGATGGGGATGACGATGATTGTGGGGATAATGGAAAACAACAACAACAGCAGCAGCAGCCACTGAATTTAGGTTCTGCGAAGGTTTGAGTGCATTAAAGTAAGGAATTGTGTACATAACATTTGGTCGGGAAAAAATAGCAGAGTGTAGTGAATATGTCAGTGAAGAATGATAGTAATAACCTTAAATAATAAATGAATATGTAAATCATCAATCTTAAAGTGGGCTACTGTTTAATGATTTATTTCATAAGTGAAGTTAAAGTTGACTCCTTTACTGATAATGGTAGAATATCATCAGTCACATGATGTATAAGGATCTAATGAATCTAATGATCTGCATATAACTATCCTGGTATCCCTTAAACTTTGTATGATGAATATAATCATTCATATTGTCTACAGGTCAACCAGAAAGCTTTAGAAGAAGTGCTGACCACCAAGTCGACCACGGCATCGGGTGAGGTCATCATCTCACCGGTCAGTCGGGCCACGGCCACCGACATGAGAGATGCCTTTGTCAAGGCCATCTATGGACGTATGTTTGTCTGGATTGTGTCCAAGCTCAACAAAGCCACGTACAAGGACCACGACCAGAGCACCGGCAAGCGAGTCAGTATAGGACTGCTGGACATCTTTGGCTTTGAGAATTTTGGCAAGAACAGGTACGATGACATCCAAGAATTCTTCCAGCTTTTCATGTTCTTGTAATTGTGTGAAGGCCAACTATCTAGGGGAAAATTCAGCAGCAGAGAGGATTTTAACTATGTTTAACTCTTCAATTGCAAAGTGCATGTTTCCATACATGCATTGCACTGCTATTGTATTGTTATCACCCCCCTTATTTTGTGTTTATACTGTACATGTACATTAGTAGGATAAAACTGATTACTATGTTTAATGTGTCACAGTGGTTTCCCGTTTGGTCCCTGATAGGGAAGTTGAATTAGACGTTAAAAAAATATACTTTGTATCCTTTCTTATGCAGAACCAGATTCTCAGTCTTATGGGAGTGGGATCTGATTTACTTTACTTTTTTTGTGGGTCACCTTGTCTGATTAACCTGTTGAAATGGGAAATGCATGTTTAAGCAAAATCTGTCTTCAATCGGTTAAATTAAAACTTGCTGGTACGAAATTGTGGATGTACAGAAAACTTTCAAATTGTTTTAGTTTCGTCTTTGTATGGTTGATTATTGATTGTTTCCTTTTTTGTTCTCAAATGATATTAATCCAAACTTTTGTTTTGCTTCTCATTTTAACATGCAGTTTTGAACAAATGTGCATCAACTATGCCAATGAGAATCTCCAACAATTCTTTGTGAGGCATATATTCAAACTGGAACAGGTAAGGAAAATAATTTTATATGTGCTAAATCTCATACAATTGTTTGCAAGTTAACCTGCGCAATAAAATCAAAAGTTAATGAAACTACTTGCATAAGGCAAATGTACTCATCCTTTGTTTCCTTGTGTGCTATACAATACTGTGCCTTTGTATCAAATATTTATGATTAGTATCAGTAGTTGTGGATTAATGTTAGAAACTGTTTTCATTGCCTAAAGTGCCCCAAAACATTTCACCAGATTGAACAAAACATTTCAACAATATGTTGTATCTGGTAAAATATTTTGCTGGTGAGATAGGGACAAAAATTTTTGCATTTTAAATTTTAGTAAAAACAACAGTTGTTGCAAATACATTTCTTTGAACAGCCATAAGTTTTGTGATAACTGGAAAGTTCTTCCAGAATTGACATGATGAACATTCTAATTGAATGTCAAACCAAGAAAGATCATCATATCAGTCCAGATTTAATCCAGGTTTGTCCCCAATAACAGGGGTGGCCAGATTTACTTCACTCTTGCAGCAATCAATCTGAAACCATCTTGCCATCTCGCTGGCCTTGAATATAACACTGCCAAGTGTATTTGGAATTTTCATTTTGCATTTTTCTCCTTGTATATTTGTAGGAAGAGTATGACAGGGAAGGCATCAAATGGACAACACATCCAGTTTGTAGACAACCAGGAGACGCTAGATATGATAGCCCATAAACCCATGAACATCATTGCACTGGTGGACGAAGAAGCTAGATTCCCTAAGGTATAGTCACCACATAGATGTTTTCACTACTGGGTATATGCTGAGTATTTCAGGGTGATTTTATTTTTGCAAATTTTGTGACTAAACAGCCGTAAAAATTTTCACTTCCTCAGATACCTATGTAAAGTGAATGATAATTGCCGATAAAGTCATTCAAATAAACTCTTGCGGATTTTGTGTCTTGAAGTAAAATTGTGAAAAATATATCTACGTAAAATATATGCCATTTACAGTATCAAGAATGCAACAAGTCCAGTTTAATTTAATTTAGCTCAAGAGAAATCCATCCTCTTTTGAACAATGCCTTCACGGATTACTGGTTTATGGCAGACTGCTAGATAATTAAGTCTGATAATGCCAAAAGTATCAAGTAAAAGAAAAAAAACAACTTTTAGATACATGAATGGGTGTGTCATTTTTGGATTACATTTAGCATAGCATCCTTGACTGAAACTGAAACTATCCAATCTGTTTTATGACTAATGTTGAAATCAATTCATTCAAGTTCTGATCATTAAATGTTCTAAACAGGGTACAGACGTGACCATGTTGGCAAAACTCAACAAGCAGCATCATAGGAACAAACTCTACATCTCGCAGGCCTCCGCCCGGGCCACTCAGTTCGGTATCAAACACTTTGCTGGCACTGTCTACTACGAAACCACAGGTAAGTGACAAGTGAATATTCATCGTTTCTATATAATTTCATTACTGTAGGCTTCTAACCCATTCAAGATGGTTTGATTTTGTCATAACACACATTTCCCATAGACCTTGAGATTAGTCTGGAACAGGTCAATAATGTAAGTGATAATGAAGATGATGACGATGATGATGATGATGATGACGACGATGATGATGATGATGACGATGATGATGATGATGATGATGATGATGATGATGATGATGATGATGATGACAGAAGTAGCAGTAATAGTAATGATAATGATAATGATAATGATAATGACAATAATAAGGAGAATAAGTATGAGAATGACGACAAATATGATAGTAGTAGTAGTAATAGTAGTAGTAGTAATATTAGAATTAGTAGTAGTAGTAATATTAGAAGTAGTAGTAGTAGTAGTAGTAGTAGTAGTACTAGTAGTAGGAATGATAATGATAATAATGTCAAATGATAATAATGGTAAGAATAAGAATAATAAGGGAAGTATTTTAATAGCAGTATTTGTCTGATTGACCCAAAGTATAATTTAGCTTTAGATATATTATAGGACACAACAGATCAAGGCAGCTTTGTGTCAAAGACAAAGTACACGGGTTGTGATTGTCATTACTTTGTTGTTGCTATCACATGATAACTCCATAACTACTGTGTATGTGTAATTAACTAAATATGATTGTTGCCTGCAGGTTTCTTGGACAAGAATCGTGACACCTTCAGCCCTGACTTTGTTCAGCTGATCCGAACCAGTAAAAACGAGTATCTCAAGCTCCTCTTCACGGCTGACCTCAATGCCAGTACAGACAAACGCAAGAAGTCGCCAACACTGGGGGCGCAATTCAAGAAATCTCTGGACCTTCTGATGACAACACTCAATGCCTGTCAACCGTTCTTTGTGCGTTGCATCAAGCCAAATGAATTCAAGAAACCAAGTGTGAGTTTTGTTATCAGTTTGTCATCTTTGATAAAGAATGTCATGCTGGCTATCAATTAAGGAAAACTTTTGTCCTTCAGTAGTATGAAAAAGAAAAGAAAAGAGAAAATGAACATTATCCCTTTTTGCAAAGATTTCTTGTCCCCTCCTTGTTAGCTCCCTGTAAGAAAATATGTTTTTTTCATCTACTGCTTGAGATGCCGTTTGTTTAAAAGGCATGATTTAAACATTTTTCCATTTTTTTACAAAATTGGAGCTTCAAGATCCTTCATGCTCTTAGTGTCTCTGATAAGGTCTAACAATAAAAAAGATTTGCACTTCAAAATAATCATTTAATGCTTTAAAAGAGTGAAAATCTACGAGTATCCAGTTTTGCCATGTCCATTTCCCCCATAGACTGCTGTTACAATATAATGCTCAAAAGTACTTTTTTCTGTAGATACATGATTATGTGACTGCAGCACTAATGATGAAACTGACCTTACTTACGGATGCATTAGCTAAACATTACTCTCTTTCCTTGTATATTGGGGGCTAAGAGGTGCTGTGGCAAGGTTGGTAAGGTGCATGTTTGATGATCTAAAAGTCTTGAGTTCGAGTCCAACACACACCTGGCATTAATGTCCTTCAGCAAGACATTTTTAATCTGCTTAGCTGTTCTCCACCCAGGTGTATAAATGGGTACCCTGATCGGGTCATTTATAGCTTAAAGCATGTCACAGCTGCTTAGCTGAAATGTACCTGTCATGACCATGGGGTAATAATAAACAGCATGCAGGGACATGCGATAAGTTATGTGCTATACAAGAATGGAATATTATTATTACTATTATTATTAA
>JZLH01S0068642.1:80923-99412 GCA_001188425.1 Eucidaris tribuloides
GCAGATCTGCACCACATAATGCACATAAAGTCCCTACAGGTTTAAATCCTCTGGCATGTTAAGAGTTAATGGACATCTGTGCTCTTCTTCCATTACACAGAGATGAGATCTACTGTATGATCTGCAAGCAACTCTCCAGGAACCCGTCCAAGACCAGTCTACCTCGTGGATGGATCCTCCTGTCACTCTGTGTGGGATGTTTTGCTCCGTCGGACAGGGTGAGTTCTCTCTAAAGTAGTTTAAAGATCCAATATAGAGGCTAAATGGAAAAGTGCCCTCATTTGACCCAAATGATGAAAATGGGAACAGCAATGTTCCCATATTGCAACATTAAAGGGCAGTGACATGATTGGAAGAAATAAAAAATGCCTCTTGAACCAAATTGGTTGAAAGATTTACTAATGGATACACCAGCTGGAGTGTATCTCTGGCTGGAAGGATTCATCTTGAATTTGTTTACTTAAGCTGAATCTAGCATGAACATTTTCACATTTTCTTTCTCTTGAGCTCCAATATAAATAGATCCCAAAGAGATCTACACAACAGTTTTGTCTGTCATGAGGCATACTGATGGAAGTTAGTTTAGAAATAGTCAAATTTTGACGCAAAAATTTTCACAGTAGAATCCTTGCACAGTGTACTTGGTTCTAGAATACTTTCATCCCAAGTTGAGGATAACCCCAATCATGTCATTTACCTTCAACAGATTGATTTTGTAAGATACAGCATTTATTTTACTCTGGCCTGCAGACTAGGTACAACATGGCCTTACAACAGTGTATATTGATAAAACGTCACTGTCCTACCCTTAAATTCTAATGTTTGCTCTCTTTCAGGTACTAACTAACATGCCTTCATTTTCCTCCCTTATTGTTTCCTCAGTTTGTGAAGTACTTACGGTGTTTCATCATGACGGAGGGTCCCCCAGGGTATTCTGCTTACTGTGAGGAGCGGTTGAGGCGGACCCTAGCCAATGGAACCAGAAGTCAACCCCCTAGCTGGTTAGAACTCCAGGTAATGGGATTTCTTGCTATATAGAAGTGTGGTAGTCAAGAGCGGACATCCTAAGACCAAGACCTCGAACTAGACCAACACCATGACCATGATTAAGACCAGGTTTAGACAGTTCCAGACCAAGTCCTGACTTCCAAGACCATGATCAAGAAGACCTGTGACCAAGAACAAGACCAGAGCAATACAAAGTATCTGGTTTCCTAAGCTTAATTATATATTGGGACTGAATTGCAGAATTAGTACTGATTTTTATTACAAGAGCTTTCTGCAAGTATGACCCCTTTTTCTCTATCAAAATGAGAGCATGCTTTATGTTACGAGCAACTCTGGAAACTAAATCAGCAGTGAGCTCATTGCTTAATACTTGCTGTAATTTTTGTTTCATCAAAAGACCAAGAAAACCAAGTTGGTTTTTAAATATGGCAATGGAAGTCTTAAGTGTGATTATATATTTAAAGTATGAATCTTTATGGAGTGATTGTGTCTTCACATTTCATGTAAAATGCATACCATTTTGCTGGACCATCTCTACAAGTTGCAGCAATCTGTATTGATGTAGTGAATCCAGTTGCATCATTTTGTTATTGTACTTCACTGTTTCCATTTCAATATGTTTCTTTATTTTTATTTTTTCCTGGTGAATAGGCAACTAAGACCAAGAATCCGTTGATGTTACCAATCACATTCATGGATGGTACAACTCGTACATTACTGGCCGACTCGGCAACGACCGCGAGAGAACTATGCCAGCTGTTAGCCCAGAAGATTGGATTGAAGGACCAGTTTGGGTTCTCCCTCTATATTGCTCTCTTTGAGAAGGTATGGTAGCTTCAAAGTCCCACCCCTTCCCCCCCTCCCCCCCCCCCGGAAAAATACTCCCAAGAAACAAAACAATCATGTATTTGGTTCTTTCATTAGTAACCAATGATTACTGTGTCCTCTATCTAAAGTACTTCCTGAAAATGAAACGTAAAATGTTGTTTAACACTTCCAGAATGTGAATTTTAATTAAAGCCACAGGCTAACATTGACCACAGTTTAAAAAACTGTAAGCTACATAATCTACCATGCTCTAAGTGTCTTTGGTAAGGTCTAAAAATGAAGCCCAGAAAAATTGTACTTAAAAGTGATAATTTAGTACTTTAAACGAATGAAAATCTACTAGCACTCAAGTTAACCAGATTCACATGCCCATTTCCTCCCATAGACTTACTGTGTGTAGATCTGACTAATTTATAGTCGGGTGGAGTACTAATTGCTTATTCATGCATACCATGCCAGGGGCAGCATAACTTTCCAAACTTTGGTATTCTAGGGTGTTTATTTGTCCATTTGAACACTACTATGTAGCTCACTTATCAGAGTTTGACAATTTTTTAACTTGAAGCTCCACAATGTTAGCCTATTACTTTAAAGGACCATATTTTCAAATAAATTGACTTTTCAGGGTTCGTAAGAGGTGCAAATTTGTTTGAATCTTTACATTACAAAATTAATGAGTTTTGATGGTATGCTTGATAAGCACATTTTTGTGATGTTTAAATAAAGAAGACAATCTCTAACCAGCCTTTTCTGTACCATGCAAGGACTATGGAATTTTGTTGGAGTGGGACTGAGAGGATTAACAGAAATAGGTTATTGCCCGTAACTTACAAATATTCATTCCGAGATTGGTGACGAGGCTGAATGATTTGTATCCACAGTGCTGGCTATTGTATCTGAGAATCTGGAGGATATTTGGGTACTGGGATCGGAGAGTGTGATGGGGAGAATAAGATTGTGACTTGTGACTATCCACATAGGCGTACCCAAGATTTAAAAAAAAAATGGGGGAGGGGGAGTTCTATGGGAACATCGATGTACATTGTTCCATAGTGTAAATGAGTGTGACAAGCAAGAAAAAAAAGTTATTTCCGAAGGTACACTGTTCCATGTTGCAAATCAAGGTGACAAGAAAAAACAAAAAAAGTCATCAGATCCAAAGACACACTGTAAAAAAAGGTCATCAGGTTTTGATTCACACTGCTCCATGGTGCAAATGGAGGCAATAACCCCTCCACACCCCCTACCCCCCCCAAAAAAAAAAGGTCATTAAAGGTTAGTGACATCATTGGGAACACTTGAAAATGCCTCAAGAACCAAATGAGTTGAAATGTATACCAACTATACACTAACTGGAATGGATCTCCCAGCTGGAAGGATTTGTCTGTAATTTGTTTACTTAAGGAGAATCAAGCATGAACATATTAGTATTTTATTTTATTCCGGGATGATAAAAATAAGACCCATAGAAAGCCACGCAGCAGGTTTGCCTGCCACAAGGGACAATAGACATTAATTATTCTAGAATGAGCCAACGTTTGACTACAAGATTTTCACAGGATAATCCTGGCATAGTTTACGTGATTCTAGAGTAGTTACAGCCCAAGTTGAGGACTACCCCCAATCATGTCATTTACCTTTAAGTTCACAGTCGTGATGCTCTCATTATCATAATCTATTCTCCTTTTTCTAGGAGAGGAGGGTGGTACCTTTCAGAAAAAAATGGCAGTGTTTTCCAGGAGAAAGGGGGTGTTTGAACACCCAAAACACCCCCCTCCATATACCTATGCTTATCTATTAAAAATTCTTTGCTCCACAAACCCTCGCATGAACGTTGACAAGCATGGGCACCAGCCAGCCCGAAGGCTGGGGTGGGCAGCACCTGCCTACCACAAAAAGGAAGGTGCAAGCCCTCACCTTGGGCTGCGCAGGCATGGCCAGCATTATGACGGGAGGCCTGATAGGCGGCTTGGGGTGAGGGTGGGGTCATGGAACGTGGGAAGCTTGAAGGGGTAGGGGTTGGAGGTGTGCGAGGAACTTAGCAAGCGGGGTGATAGTTGTGTTTTTGCAGAGTCAGATGGAGGGAGAGGATGTTAGGACGATAGGGTGGAGAGGAAGAAAGTATATCGTAGCTAGTGGTCAAGGAATTGTGATGGAGATTGGGGTGTGGGAGTTATGTGAAGGATGAACTGCGTGAGAAGGGTGTAAGGTGAGTAAGAGTGATAGATGTGATGTCGATTGAATGGTTTTTGAGAACAAGTTGTGAGAGTGATATGTAGTTAGCCCGCACAAGTGGGAGAGCGAATATGAGAAGAATCGTTTTTATTGATGAGAGTGGCGAAGCGAAGTTGGCATGTTCAATAGTTTGTGTGAACTAGTTTTTGTGTAGTGGGGATTTAATGAACGACGGTGGAAGACGGATTGACGGATGTGAAGGGTACATGGAGATTTGGAATCGGGAAAAAATTTGGAAGGAAGATGTTATACTGGAGTTTTTGTGATGAGAAGGAAATGTGCGTGCCAATACTGTTCATGAAGGGATGAAAGAGGAAAAGTAACCTTCTAACTCAGGGGGAAACAAAACAGAGATCTGACCTTTTAACTGAGTAGGTAAAGGTCAGAGGAGATGTGAAAGGAATACCAGGTAAAGAACTTCAAATAGTGTTGTGTTGTAGATGTGGAAATAAGAAGGTGAGGAAGGTGGTGAGAAGGGTGAATGGTGGAGAGGAGGAGAGTGTGGATGGTTAAGGAGAAAGGTCAAGAAAGAGTTTGAGGGGAGGGTGAGAGCTTGGTGAGCACTGACGAGCAGCCAATTTGTGGGTGTTTTCAAGCAGGAGTGTTACAGGGTGTGTACGAAACTCTGCGGGAAAACGAAGCAGGAGAGATAGAGAGACCATGGGGTGGAATGAGGAGGTGAAGAGGCGATGAGCAAGAAAAAGGAGTGCCGTAAGGAAAATGCTTAAAAATGGTTACTGAATGAAAGCAAAGGCAGTAAAAATACATTGAAAATCGAGCAAAGAGTGGTGGCAGAGCATGAGGAGGATGCTAAGAAGGGAGTTGAAGATTTGCAGGAGAGTCGAATTAGGGTGTATGGATGATAAAGCATGTATAAGAAGGGGAGGGAAAGGATGTGGACGGGAACAGGTATGTGAGGAGGATGAAGGTTGAAATTTTAGTGAGAAGGAGAGGCGGAGTGTGAAAAGGCATATGGAGAAATTAAGAATGAGAGAATGAGTGGGACAGAGGGGAACTAAGCTGCAGAGTTAAGGGCGGTTGAGAGTTTTACGTGATAAGTGTGAAGGCAATGGGCAAATGAATAAGCCGGTAAGTGCTTGTGAACCTTTCTGCGTATGAGGTTGGAGATGAATTTGTGCAAGTGGGGAGATAGGGATTGCGATGATAGAGATGTGCCAGAGGTTTGATGGAGGAGTCGGATGCGATGAATGACACTGAGCATTGGTGTCCTAATTTTGCAAAGGAAAGGTTGATTCATGAATGTGGTGCGTATAGGGGGTTGAAGGTTTGGTGAAATGGAATGAAGATAATGGAAAGGGGTTTTAAGAGAGACTTAGAAATAGTGAGGGTGACGGGAATGCGTTTGGCTTATGCCAAGGGAGGGGAACCGATGAATTGCGGTAAATTTATTCTCTAGTGAGATTTCAGGAAGAGTACAGAGCAAAGGAAAGAAGTTGTACATCGTGTTGATTTGAATCTGGAAAGCATTTGATAGAGTCCAAGGAGGTTGATAGACGTGGGCGATGAGAAAGGAAGGTATACGAGGCATATATGGTCGAGTGATAATGAGTTTGTATTATGGACTATAACAGAGATTAGAGTGGGTCAGAGTTGTCTGAGGATTTGAGGTAAACGTGGATTGCATCAAGGTTCTGTGTTATCTGCCACTGTTGATTTTTGCAATTGGATTGAAATTGGTTACAGAGAATTGCAAGAGAAGGTTTGATGAACGATTATGCTGTATGCGATATTTTGGTTTGATGAGTGAGAGTTGGGAGGGATGAGGGGAAAAGTTCTGGAATGGAAGATTGCTTGAGAGCAAAGGGTCTATGAAGTAAACCTGGAGAGAAATAATTGATGGAAGTGGAGCAGAAGAGGAAGTATCGATGAGTATAGACCCATTGGCGGTCATGTGTGGAAAGAGAGTGAGGACAATTCAGTGTTAGTGGTGGGAAATTGGGAATGATCATGAGATGCACAGGTAAAGAGTAGTGACCCGAGTTGGCAGTAGATTTGGTGTGTGGAAAATGTGAAAAAGGACCAGAGATGCTGAACATGTTGATAAGTTGTGTGATGAGGTGAAACAGTGAAGGAGTTTACATACTTGGGGAAGAGGAGTGTGAGTGGAGGGTTGCAGGCAGCGTGACAGCAAGGGGAAGATTTGATGGTGAATAGGGAAGTGGAATTTTTATATGGGAAAGATTCTCTAAATGAAAGGATTAGTTTATAAGAGTTTGTGTAGATCGTGATGTTAATGGGAGTGAAACATGGTGTTTGAGTGAAAATGAGATGGGGATTCTGAGAAGGACTGAGAGACATGGTGAAGCGATGTTGTGTGAATGGAGGACAGGAAGAAACTGAGAGTGTTGAATGCAGAGTTGGATTAGAAAAGAGACGGTGGATCAGATGGCGAAGGACGACCGGAGTACGTGGTATGGGACATGTGTTGAGGAGAGTGTGACATAGTTTGAGACGGGCGTTTGAGTTTGAGGTGGCTGTCCAGAGGGAAGGGCGATCCGAGGATAAGAAAATGAAGAAGCGGTGGTGGAGGAGAGTAGGAGGGTTGGGTTGAGGGAGGAGGATGGCCGAATAGAGTAAAGTGAGGGAGGGGTGAAGGTGATTTCTGTGAGTGCGAGGGTGAATCCGGCCACCCCCGTAGTTTGGGGACTAACGGATTTAAACCTGGATTACTACTACTTACTATCTATTACCTGTTTACATGTCTGGAGGAGATGTGGGATTTGAGATTGCGATGGGAAGCATAGCATTATGATCCTTCATCGTCCATTTACATGCCTTCCTTCCATCCAGGTATCGTCTCTAGGTAGTGGTGGTGACCATGTCATGGATGCTATTTCCCAGTGTGAACAGTACGCCAAGGAGAAGGGGGCTCAGGAGAGAAACGCCCCCTGGAGGCTGTTCTTCCGTAAGGAGATCTTTGCCCCCTGGCACGACCCCAGCATGGATCCCGTCGGCACAAATCTCGTCTACCAGCAGGTTGTCAGGGGTGTCAAGTTTGGAGAGTATCGATGTGACAAGGTAAACAGAATAACAGAATTTTTAGGAATTCTAGATATCTCTGGAAACATTGTAAAAAAAATATTAGATAAATTGCACTTGTGAACATATCTGGTAATTTCCTCAGAATTATAAGAATAAGCTTACAAATTGTTCTAGAAAATCATGGAAATATAACTTTAGGTGACGGAGTTACTGTTCATTCACTACTTTTTCCACCCAAACATCTTTGTGATTCTTTATTGCTTCTTAAAAGAATCACTCTTTTCTTCTCTGGTTCATTTCTTAAGAAAAGCTCCTTGTAAGAGGGAAGGGTTGTGTTATTTAACCATAGAATAAACTGTTGTTATTTGTCTTATAAAAGAATTGAGTAAAGAAAACACATATTGCACAACCAACTTGCAAAATAGCCAACAATTATTAGAAGGGTGATTACAACATTTCGAGAATCTCAAATAAATTCTTGTTACAGGAAGGTTTTCAGTACTGTTATGTCTCAATTAGTTCCTGACAAATACATATAACAAATGATTTACGTGTATATCACTTAAAGATCAAGATCCCACTCTACGTTTTGCAACATTCTGGTAACTTTGGATAATTATCATGTAAGAAAGATTTCTGGTTTGAGTCCAGTTGTGTCATTTGTGTCCTTAGGTAAAGGCATCTCATTCACAAACCGTTCTCCACACAGGAGTATTTTTTGAGTGCCCAAGAAAGAATTAGCTTGTGAACATGTAAACAGCAGCTGGGCTAGGAACACTCCCGTTGGAATAGAGGTGGCACACATTTATGCAGGCTTGATATTGGCCTAAAGATCAGGGTTGGGGGTAGTATGTGATGTCAATATTGTGAGATAGTGTTATTGTCATGAAACAAAGCTATATACCCTTACTATTATATGTTTGCTGTAGTTATTTCTAAAGATTTCTCAGAGATTATTCCATATATTGTGTTTATATGAGTATGATACACCCCCTTTTCTAACCTTCCCACTGTAGGATGAAGATCTGGCAGTTATCGCTGTCCAGCAGTACAGTGTATATTCTGTATTACATATGTATGTAAATGACATGCCCCTTTTTACCAATCCCCTCTTTGTAGGATGAAGATCTGGCAGCCACTGCAGCACAGCAATACCATGTGTATTCTTTATTACATGTGTATGTAAATGACCCACCCCTTGACAGTATGTTGTTTATTTTGTGTGTATGTGAAAGGCATACCCTTTTTTACCATCCCTTCCCATTGTAGGATGAAGATCTGGCAGCCATTGCTGCCCAGCAGGACTATGTGTGTTCTTTATTACATGTGTGTAAATGACACGCCCCTTTTTACCAACCCTCCCATTGTAGGATGAAGATCTGGCAGCCATCGCTGCCCAGCAGTACTACGTTGAGTACCAGGGCGACATGCAACCTGACAGACTTCTGAAGCTGATCACGTCCTACATACCGGACAATGCCATGACGGGTCCCAAGACAGCAGAGCGGTGGGCCCAGATCATCATGCAGCAGCACAAAAATGTAAGGAGGCAACTTTCTTTTTCATCAAAGTGTAACCAAAAATTTTGTATATGCCTGAAAAATTTAATTGGATCAATATGAAACCGTTAATATTGAGAACCACATCTAAATTTCTGTCTAACTGTGAAATCTTTGAGTGTAATATACAAGAAATGACAGGGAAGATACAAGACTATTTGTACATTTTTTGATTTCAGCGATTATGAAAGTCATCTGAGAAATAAGATTATGTTGTATTTTTTCTGGTCCAATCAAGAAGAACTTATTTTGAACACCCAGCTAGTTTGGTACAATTTGGTGTGATTATCGTTGAGAAAAAATGTTGCAAGAGACAAGAAGACCAAATGCAAATACTGCAATTGAGTGATTCCTCGTGTCTTCCTGTTTCTGGTCACAACAGTTCTGTTTTCATGATCTGATTGTAGTGGATTAAATAGAACAAACTGAAATGAAGAATCAATATGAATTGAATTTGGAATCATTTAGATAGAAGTGTCAGCTAAACAAAAGCAAATACAGTGAAACCTGTATATAAAGACCATGTAAGGGAGATAAGAAAAGTGGTGTTATGAGCAGGTGGTCTTGAAGTACAAGGTCCTATAATACACATTTCATTGAGAAGCACATTTCAAGGGAAACAGAAATTGTGGTCTTTATAGAAAGGTGGCGTTTCTAGACAGGTGAATGCTACATCAGCTATATTAATACTTCAAAATAGACTTGAAAAAATATATAATATAAATTTGTCCATGTGTTATTCAGAGCTACTACGTCAAGGATCACGAGAAGCCAATGAGGGTCAAGGAGGATGTGGTGAGGTACGCCCAGCTCCGATGGCCCCTGCTCTTCTCCCGTTTCTACGAGGCCTTCAAGTTCTCTGGACCCAGCCTGCCCAAGAATGAGGTCATCATTGCCGTCAATTGGACCGGGGTGTACGTGGTCGATGATCTGGAACAGGTCCTGCTTGAGCTGTCCTTCCCAGAGATCACCCAGGTCTCTAGCAGCAGGTACTGGTCCTTTGTTTAGTCTTACTTTATGTGGGGACTTGCCAGTCAACCAAAGGCCCAATAGACCGAAGGCCCCAAAAGGGCCAAAGGTGAATGTTGTTAATGTAGACCTGTGCTTTCACAGATAAAGGCAAAATAGCATCATAACTAGAGGGTGGGGAGCTTGGAGTACAAACTCCCCACCCCCATAAAAATCAGAAATATTGTGTGATTGTATGCTTGGGTGGACATTTAGTGGCGGGGTACATATGCATTTTCATTCGCTCCTTTCAAATGCTTAGTATTTGTGGTCATTTGAGTCTTTAGTCTATTGGGCCTCCAGTCTATTAGGCATTCAGCCTATCAGAATTTTACCCTCTAGCAAAATGGTGAAGTGCTTGTGATAGTATGTACATACAATCCCAAAGTAATGTCTTAACTTTGAATAAAGTATGAAAATGTGGGTCTCTGAATAATAATTCTCCTGTTGAAGCATGGAGTGATCCAAGAATAAAGACTTTAAAACATGTTGAAAAATTTGCTTTCAAAACCAAGCCTCAAGACATCAAGGGTAGGGAATGTTTTCAAATCAGGGGTAAAAGGTTTTTTTTAACAAAATTCCTCATCTCTTATTCTATCATCTGTAATTTTCCAGGACGGGCAAGCTCCATGGTCAAAGCTTCACCTTGCTGACAGTAAAAGGCGAAGAGTTTACCTTCACGTCGTCCAATGCTGAGGACATCCGTGATCTGATCGTCTATTTTCTGGATGGCCTGAAGAAGAGGTCCAGATATGTGGTGGCATTGCAAGATAGCCCCAAACAGAGTAAGGATAAAAAGCCATTAAACTAATTATATGGTCATTTGTTTTTAGAAAATGAATATGGCGTCATATTTTAACATCTACACATTCTGTTATTGCTTTTGTCGCTTTTTTTGTAGATTAAATTGAATGTTGTATTTCATTGTATGCTAATATTTACAAATAATATGAAGATTTAGTATTTACGTAGTTTAATTGCCTTCAAGTAGTAACTGTGAATGAAGATTTCATATGTAAACAATTTGCAAATTAATCTTGGATCCTTGTACCTTTTTGTTCAACTTACATAATTGCTTTGATAGCAGAGATGACGAAAAAAAAATTGTAAAATGTAAAAGTTTGATACTATGTACATATTGTGTCTGTTTCAGCCACTGGCTAACATTTACCAAAGTTAAAAAAATGTGAGCGACATAATCCTCCACCCTCCAAGTGTCTTTGACAAGGTCTAAAAATGAAGCCCTGGAAAAATTGTACTTCAAAATGATTATTTAGTGCTTTAAAAAAGTGAAAATCATAAGTTGACCGGATTCACCTGCTCATTTCCTCCCATACACTTACCGTGTGTGGATTTAGGCTATTATTTACTCGCCCCGAGTAATAATTGTTTATTCATTCATATCTTACCAGTGGCATCATAAATTTCCAAACTTTTGTATTCTGGGGTGTTTATTTGTCCATTCCAACATGACTATGTAGCTCAGATATCAAAGTTTGACAATTTTTTAAATTGAAGCACCACAATGTTAGCCTATCACTTGAAATACGATATCAAATAAGCCAAAATTAAAGGCAATTCAGTTTTAACACTCTTCTGCTCAGAACATATGCCACTGCCATTTTACCAGCTAGGGAATGATGCATGCATCACAAATTTCTCATTTTTTTTCCTACTGCAGGTCAGGGCTCATCCTACCTGAGCTTCCAGAGAGGTGACCTGATTATACTGGAACAGGAGAATGGAGAAGCAGGCATGAACAGTGGCTGGTGCTATGGAGAAAATGATCGCACTGGTCAGAAAGGGGATTTCCCTGCCGAGTGTGTGTATGTCCTGCCTACCAAGACCAAACCACATCAAGAAGTTGTGGTAAGTTTGTTGTGAATTTTGTAACTAAACAGCCACAAAAATGTTCACTTCCTAATATATGTCCATACAAAATGAATAAAAACTAAATCGTGGAAATATCCATGAAAAATATATGGTGTATACAGTAAATCTAGTTGTATGCCTGAGAACACATTGATGTGAAATAGGCCTAGTGAATCTGTATAAGAGTGTAGTCAGTTAATAGTTGGTATCAAAGTAAAACCACTTAGAAATTTGGGTTCACAACATGACAAGTTATGGAAATCACTTCATAGCATCATTTCAGATGAAAATAAGAATTTGGTTCAGGACCATTTCAAAGTGAACGAGTGTTGAAAATTTAGACTAGTCGTAACACATGAACTAGGAATGTACACTATGGCCCGTATTCTCGAAGCAGGTTTAGGTAAACTCGGGTCTAACTTAAACCCAGGTTTAGTTAGACCAGGGTTTAACTTAGACACCCTGTCTAAATTGTTTTGTATTCACAAAGACGAGTTTAGTTTTACCCAAGGTTTAAATATAAATCTGAGGTCTAAGTCCATTCTAGGGTAAAACATTCCACACATACCATTAATTTACGTACTGCACATATAAATATAAATCTGAGGTCTAAGTCCATTCTAGGGTAAAACATTCCACACATACCATTAATCTACGTACTGCACAGTAGGGACTTCAGGTTAGCTAGTGTCGGCCTTCTAATTATTTTTCCGTAGGGACATGTGTTATTTCAATCGAGTTGGCCAGATCATTTCCATAGATCTCAAACCTTGTACAATAAACCAACTCAAGATGAAGACGTTCTTTCACAACAGTTGCAGTTTCTGTTTTAGTTGGCTGACACTTCACGTCTCTACAGCACATCTACTTTCAACTAACCAGACTAACGTTAGACTAGACTATAATCAAATAGACCGTATTATTATTAACGTTAAATTTATTTATGCAGAGCCATTTGATATTTGATTTGCAACAAAATTTATTCCCCAAACAATGAAAATTAGGTCAATTCATCTTCAAGCTCAATGATCCTGCAGACATCTAAACTAACATGGCAAACCAACTAGATCTATCTTTCCAATTCTAAATCACAATAAAGTGTCCAAACAGCCTTTCAAACAGTGGAGCTGTAACTTTACTGTGCACTAAGACTGTGCTGCCTACGGACCTGACATCATATAAAAATAACTAAGTTAGAGTGGAATCAGTCACTCGTCGGAAAAGTCCTTGTTTAGATCTGCCCCGTACAACATGCAAAGTTGTACTAGATCTAGGTGAGCTAGATAATAGTAGGATTATTTTTCTTGTCTGTAAAATAACCTCTTAATTTATGTCTTGCAAATTACAAAATTACACATTCAGAGACAAAACTCAATGACATAGATCTAAAGCACGTTTAACGTAACGCTCATGTCATGCCTAACTTGGTTAGGGCCAGGCCGCCGCACCCCGCCTAATGCTAATGTAAGATGATCGAACACTAGTTTGGGCCTAACGTTAGCTGATACAAACAGCCGTAGGTAGATCAAACGTTGCATTGCCATTCTCACTAACGATGCAGGTGATTGTCAAAATGAACCTCTACAAAAGTTAAGTCCAAACTTACCAAAGTGAAGGCAATTTTTTACTAGAAATGACCTAACGTTAGATCTACGCATTTGAAGGCCCCTCATCCGCCCGCCGGCCTCTCTGGCTCTGCGACTTAAAATCTGATGAAGATCTAAGTTACGTAGATCTAAAGTTAGGAACTTGCTGTGTATTCATCTGTTTTATAACACATGATGCACTGCTACTTACTTGATAATTGTCTACCTCTTCCAATTCTTCGTACTTCGAAGATTTTGAAGTCAACGCCATGATTGATGACAGATTAAACGTTGACACAGTAGGCCTAACAGTATCCCTGAAAATCTGCACAAATCAATTTGTGCACTGATATAGTGGGTATAGAATATGCAGCGTATTTCAGTTCCCATAAGCACCGCGCACGAGTGGGATCTCCATAGCTTACTACATACTGAAGGTACCGCACAAAACGATCATTTAGGTAATCATATATTTCAACGGAATCTGTACTGGTGCTCATAAAGTGCATGTGACCAAATTGCAAGTTGAATCCTTCATTTCGAAAACGCAGACTTTAATTTACCTAAAATATATGAAATGAACACCCAAATGAATCATGTTCCGCCATTTTAAAAAGATAAACTCAGGTTTAAACTTACCCCTGAGGTAGTTTAACTTTTAGCCAAGTTAGACACCTTGTCTAACTTTAGACCTGCTTTGTGAATAAGGTCTTTGTTAGACCTATGGTCTAACTTGGAGATAAACATAGGTTTAAACAGGGTGTCTAAGTTAAACCTGCTTCGAGAATACGGACCTATATGTTCTATAAAACGGGCTGCAAATGCATTGATGAGTTCTTGGAATTTTCCGCTAGGAGGAAGTGGAATTGTGGAACTGTCACATAGGTACAACAATCACTTTCAGTGTATTCAGTACCAGCACATGTCAGGCTATGCTTTGAGAGAAAATGATGTGCATCTCTCAACCATTCAGAATTGTCAGATTCTTACAACTATTTTAAAGTATTAAATATTTGAAATTAATTATTTTTTGTGTCCTATTCTACAGGCTCTATTCACCATGCACCCAGCTGAGATGACGGACCGTACCATTGGCCCATCAGACATCGCTATGAGTCAGGACATACCAAGCAAGCAACATACTCTGGAAGAATTCTCTATCGACCATTTTAGGTGAGGAAAAGTCGAATGAATATATCAATTTCAATGAATTTTGCTATATACTGTATGTCTCTTGAGAATGAGTTGACCTCTGAATCCATATCCCTGTGAAATATTGAACACATAAAGCCTTTGATTACAGAGGTGACTGCCCCCTCCCCCTTTGTTTCCATAGTTATGAAAATAATGGGGTTCTCACTGTTTTAAAAAAAATTTGCCTTCCCCCATTGTTGTTGATTTGGCTAATAAAATTTTTTTTGGCAGGCAGAAATGCAGTTTCGTAATTGTTGGCTCCCCTACCCCAACCCGCACTTGTTCAATGCTGTTTGACTTGTACCTTGGCTAGTAAAAAACAGATTTTGCCCCCCCCCCCCAAGATTTTACAGGGCGCTGCCCCTGTTTGATTACACCAGTCATTAATTAACCCATTGAAGGGGGTTTGATTTTGTTTTAACTAACATTTCCTGTAGACCTCGTGATGAAGTATCTTGTATTTCATCTTTAACAGATTATGTTAAAGACATTCCCTAGTTAATATTTGTTTTTACTGTAGATGCAAAGGCCAACAGGTTACTTGTGTACTATGAAATAGATCCATGTATGCCCCATACTCAACAAAAACACCATCTTGCCTGAAAACTCACTTGGTCTGCTCATTGTAATGCATTTCATTCTGCACAAGAAATGCCTGTACAAACTGTACATCATCTTCTTGATCTGTCAGGTGTTGAGTGACATTTTTGGAAGATTAATGATTGTCATTTTCATTATTTATACTTATTATTATGTAATGCAGCTTAACTACCAGTAATACCTATTACTCCCCTACTTCTGACAGGGCGCCACCAAAACGAACCATCGGTAGAGCGATGCGACGCACTCGTGAGACGGTTTGGAACCACACCAAAGAGCCAATGAGACAACCACTGCTGAAGAAGTTATTACAGAACACAGAACTCTCTATGGAAGCCTGCGGGATCTTTGAATATATCCTTTGCCACATTTGGTTACATCTGTGCTGTAGTCATTGATAAACATTGATTATATGACACCTAAATAGATCCCTGTCATTTGATTGGTTGTTTGATATTGATCATTTGTCCTATTTTACTATTACGTCATCATTCGTGCAATTGTGGCTCCATTTACCGTGCAATCTAGGATCCATGCGATTTTGTCCATTTGCACGCACACCGAGATCAGTGCGAGACCCTGGCACACCACGTACGTAAAACGCTTTTGTTTGCAGTGTGCATGCGATCAAGCATAGACGGACAGCGCGCTAGCGATCAGCGCAGCACTCTCTTGATCTCGCTCGCACACCAAAATGTAAGTCCCTTCTCTGCATTTCTAAATTAATAAAGGGTCAAATGACAAGGATCTATTTTCAGGTGTCATATAAAACAAATAATGAATGATTTTTCATTCGTGCAATGGACAGAATATTTCATTCGGTGATCATTTCATCTTTCACCTCATGAAATATTCTGTCCATTTCATTAATAAACATTCATTATTTGAATATCAACTCACAGATCCCATGATGTAGCTTGCCCCCTCTCATATCAATTCATCTTTGTATTTACAGTTAAACTTGCCTAGCATGACCACTCAAGGGAAACAAAGGTGTCTGCTTTAGACTTTTGTTTAAAACATAATTTATCTCCAGGGGAATCAGTTCAGTGTCAACTATAGACAGGTTGGTTGCTATAGAGAGGTAGCCGCTAAAACAGATTTGACTGTAGTCAGTTTTAAATTATTGAAAGCAGTGCAGAAAAATCCACTTACTAAAGCTGGATTATTTCTTTAAATTTTAGCTATTGCAACATAGATTTTTTTTGTATCATATATGTAACCTGTTGCAACAAAGTTGCAATAAATTCTGAAATATGGAAAGATCTATGTCTTTCATGCTAACCATCTAGATTCTGTTGTTTTGTGTCTTCTTATTTTGCAACTTTACAAGGTGTGAGAAAAAAAGAAAGAGACTGCGACAGCCACGGCCACGACGTAATGTCAATTGATCCACCATCCATGTCACTATGTTGCCCAACATCTCATCAACAATTCTGCATATTATATATTGTTCACCTACCACACTCTGTGCCCCTTCCTTGGGCTGTTAAGTAGTACGCCCATCATGATACTAGAGGTTTCATAAACATGGAGCGGGGAATTGATCTGAAGTTCCTGGGTAAGTTGGGCAGGGGCTGAACTGGTGTCTAGAGCTTCTCCAAGAGCTTTATGGAGAAGATCGCGCCCATGACATTGCCTTTTCGGTTGAGCCCACACCCAACTGAACCAGGAACTTTAGATCGACTACGGGGCGTAGTCGGGGTGTATCACTTAACAGCCCGAGGAAGGAGCACAGAGTGAGGAAGGTGAACAATATTTTTGCAGAATGTTGATGAGATGTTGGGCAAGATAGTGACATTGGTGGTGGGGCGATTAACATTGCGTCATGGGCATGGCTGTCAGAGTTTCATTTCTTTTTTGTCACACCTCGTATACAGCTTTCACAGTGTTTCTTTTTTTTGTGGTCCAGGGCGGGGGGGGGGGGTAGGGGGAGGGTTATATTGATTCTCATTGATGTACCGTATCAAGGGTCATCTTTGATCATGTATGTAGCTTCAAAATGTATCATGCTAAAATCCTTGACATTTCACACCTATCCTCAAATATATGGGAGACTTCCCAGGCAAGAGATCCTTCCGCCATGGCAACGAGTTGACGGACAAGATCTTCGAGACAGCCATGAAGACAGAGCCGCTAAAGGACGAGGTCTACTGCCAGATCATCAAGCAACTCACGGACAATAGGAACAGGTAAATGAGAAGTTTGTCTTACGTCTTATTGGGACTGTATATTAAACTCATCCGGCCAGAATGGGCCAGATGAGCTTATGCCATGGCGTGGTTTCCTGCATCCGGCGTCTGTTGTCTGGCATCTGTCCACACTTTCAAACTGCTTCTTCATCATATCTTGGCTGATTTCATTTCTGTTTGCTTTATATGATAGCACATGGTTGGAGATTTGAAATTACTACACAGAATTTTGAAACTCATTAAATGGTAGAGCTACATGAGGTACACCAATCTTCTACACAAAATTTTCAAATTTCGTCAAAAAAAAATTATGCTAATTAATGCAAAATTAATCAAAAATCCTTCAAAATACTTCTCCTTCATTTGTCAACCAATTTTGATTGTGTGAATTTCTTTGGCGGATGTCGGATGAGCTCCACATCATTGATATGCTGTTGTTTTGAATACATTACCTACTGCCAGGCTGACATCAGTTTTGCTAGGCAGCATCTCAGAAGCTTCAAAAGAAAACACTTTCTGAAGAAAAAAGTGTTCTTTGCTAACATGTTAGATTGAGTATTTGAGTATTGAGTATTTATTTATTCCATATATAAACATAAGTCTGGCGGAGGCAGTGAGGGCAGCACATGACAGAAAGATGTGGCGGAGAATCGTGTGGACCACAGCATCGCTCCCTGCGACACCTGACTGAGAGAGAGATATACATAACAAAATTTCAGATATACATACAAAGCAAATTCCAGATTGTTATACACAAACGATTACATTATTATAATTTTTGGTATCATAAGGAATTAAAATTTACATGTATACGTCATTTCAGGGAATTAACGTTTCAATTAATATGGAAAAGGGAAACGCCATAAGCAAAGCTTGAAGGTGACGCTCCCTTACAATGATAAAAACTGACTTGTTTATCAGTTTAAAACTGATATTAATACTGACTTGCCTAAATTGATGCGGAAATTGATATTCAAACTTTTGGGTGCTGGTTCCCTTTCAAGGTTACCTAGAGTACTTGCAGATGATTGAAAATCTTCCATCAGAGTTCCCCATTTCCTTGTTTCCATATGAAAGCAAATAGTTCTCACTTTTGCATTGTAATATGGAAACAGTTTACCTCAAATTTACTTATTATTTGTAGGACTAGCAGTTATAACATACTTTCTTTGTTGTTAAAATGGTGTTGCAATGTTACATTGTTCCACTTGTGCATTTCTGTGTTAGTACATTATCAGCTTGAAAATATGGGAAGAAGAGTGTTATGCTGTTTTTAACTACAATGCTCCTATTACTCTACTGGTCTAGTCTTATCTGTTCTGTTCTGAGTGTAATTTTCAGAAATACCAAAAATTATTGAACAGTTGAAAGCTGATCTTTGGCAAAATTGTGTTATCCTGCAAG
>JZLH01S0068642.1:107940-123956 GCA_001188425.1 Eucidaris tribuloides
AGAGATATTCTAAAATCTAACAATAATATACACTGGGAACATGGACTTCTTAGCTCCATATCTTACTATGTTTATTGAATTTCTGACATCACCGGTATAGCAAAGAATTACCACATTGGACCAATGGATGTTTTCTCACAATGTATGTCATTACTCGTTTTATGGCTAGAGCCTTCCATTATATCAACACCTTTCTTCACATAGTAAGTAATCCCACCCTGAGAGAAGTTGGCTGAGTGGTTAAGATAAAAGTGGTCTGCATTGTTGCAAGACGTGTGTGCATGTTGCATGCTGGGCAGAGATATTGTTCCCTTCATTAATCATAGTGTTATTTCTTGTAAGTAATTATGTGAGCTGTATAGTTTTTGTTTTTTGTTTTGTTTGTTTTGTTTTTTGTTTTGTTTTTGTTTTGTTTTTTTTTTGGGGGGGGATTGATCAGCGAGCCCCTTGCTAATATTCTAGCATGGCAGCATTTATAAAGCGCAGTTTGGTTTTGAAAATGTAGACATGGTACCTTAGGCCGTGGGGCTTTTACACCCACAACAGAAGATGATGCAATAAGCCCAGGTTTAGAGTTGTTCCCGAAACTAATGAAAATGCATAGATGTGGATACGTAATTTTTTGTATATCTCAGGGAAGCCTCCAGCTAATGGGAACAAGATGTCTCCATTCTCATTGCTGGCAGTTGTTAGCCTTATGTTTCCCAATATTATTTTCCTTGCTTGTTTTTTCGCGTATCTGTTGCTATTTAACAGAGTATTGCAATAGATAGATCATGTGATGTACCCTCCCCTCCCCTGTGCTTGTGATTAATTGTGTAGCTGTGTATGCCCCCTCCCATAACTAAATGACTCACAGTCAATGTCATCTTATTCAGCACTACTGACACAGCATGAAACATTGTTCCTGCATAGCATGTATGAACCAAGTAATCATGTGTGTGGTGTTAAGAATACCAAATATCTGATATTTATTGCAGGGCCTATTGTGTCCAACTGTCAGTAGAAAACCTATAAAAGTGCAAACTTATTTTTGTTCATCTGTATTTTTGAGGAAATTCAAAAACATCTCCAGGTCAATTATCCAATTGCATGTATTTCAGTTGCTTAAAAAACTTGGTGCAACCCATCAACACTCAACATATTTGAAATTCCTTCCCATTTAATAAGCCTTGCTATCAATTTCACTCTTCCAAAAACAGCCAGGTAGGGGAATATGTTTACCACTAGATGCTGTGTACATCAGTAACACACATCTAGTGGTAACACACCAGTTGTGTAATACCACTTCCACAGACAAACTCATGAAAATTAAGCGCTGGAAGAATGGTTCAAATGGTCCACTTTTAAATCTTTCATCCCAATAACTGTAATGTTTACACTGGCTGTGCAGTATTCGGTAGAAGCCAAACAATGTGAAACGTGTTTTTAACTTCCGAAAACTACGTGAAATGATGTTTTTATTAAGTGTCCAAGTTAACGAGCAGCCGCAGGTCATGCTCACTAATTGAAGCTCCTCATTAAAATGTTATTGGTTCTAGTAAATGTATAGCCAGATGTGTTGGAATCTATTTATATATAATTTCATGTCTTGAGTTGTGATAAATGTCACTTGTTGCAGAGAACAACGTATCATTAAGAATCATTGCTATCTCTGCCCATAGAGAGATGGAAGCATATGCTTTCTGGTTGTTGTCTTCTGTCTGTACATCAGTCAATCCTTACGTCTGTGCATCGTTGTTTTTAATAAGATATGGTAAATACGTGGACAAACAAAAGGCAAAAATTTAGGAAAGCAAGGATGCCAGTTTGAAAGCAAAAGCTTTAATTCAGGCCCTGGTAATTAATTTTCGGGCCATGTTTCAGGCTATTTTTTGTACAAAATTACTCATCATAACCAAATTTCAGCCCCTCTCATAAAGTCTTACTGGCATCCCTGGGAAAGGCAAAGGGGTCACAGTATAGGTCAAATGGGTTCAAATTTAAAAAATATACCTATTAAGATTGCACACAGGTAGGGCTAGATGCATGATTATCACCCTGTATTTGTTTTAATTAATTTTTGTCACTTTATGTCACACAGCAAACATCAGCCAATCATCTACCAGATATACTCCTGATTGCCATCAACAAACTTGGAGTCAACTTGATCGATCCTAGAAACAAGGTATTTTGTCAAATTTTCCCTAGAACACAACAAATTTTAGGTTTAAAAATGATGTAAAATGTGTCTGACGGGCTCGTAGCCATCCTGAAAAATGACTTTTGCTATTGTAGGCAGTGAAAAGTCTTTAAAATCAGGAGAAAATATGGGAATTTTTAAAGTGGTCTGGGTTTGTCACCTCATGTCCATGGAATGCACACAAGGCTAGAAATAGATAGGCAAAGTATGAAATATGTCAAAATGATGAACATGAAATCTTAGTTTCCATCAGGGAAAGTCGGGGAATTATGTTTCCATGAATGGCTTTGGAACCCTGGTCTGTGCTGTAAAACGTGAATCTAAGGAGATGCTGAAAGAATGTGATGAAATGAATTCACACAAACATGATTTTGAAAGATGGGATAATGGAGATTCCAGGTTGCAACACAATGAAAGCAGTAGTTAAAGATAGCACATCAAAATACTTTTTCTGCATTAAACTATTCAAACTCGCACAATCTAAACAATTCAAACTTAAAAATATCACATGGATCCTCTTAATTTGCCAGGAAATAAGGCTTGGTCATAGAAGATCACATAAATATTCTCAAGTGTTCCTAGCCCATGTATTAGTGATGTTAGAGTATAGATAGCAAATGGGTAGATTTTAGTGGTCTTGATTGCGGATCATTGTGCAGTGCTTGAAGAATAATTTAACTTATGCAGTTAGAGACCTTTAACTGCTAAAACTGTTATACAAGTAGGTTTCGAAACAGAAATAGGACCATATCTTTCTTTCAGAATTTCTATAACTTTGTCAATGAGCTGTCGACGCAGGAGTTTATGAAAGCACCGTGTCACCCCCAAGTGGCAAGTGGTATTGTTCACTTGATGCACTGCCTGGGTTTGATCAGGAAGAATTCATTTTGTATTTAGGGGGTCGTACATGCTTGTTAAAGACAATTGCATGGTATATGACTGAGATTAATTACTACATCTTTCATTCCTCTGCTTAGGAACCACTTGCAAGCTACCCATTTACCAAGATATCGAACTGGAGTTCTGGCAATACCTATTTCCACATGACCATTGGAAATCTTGTGGGCGGAACTAAACTTCTCTGTGAAACTTCACTCGTAAGTCAAAAAACTAATATTTTGATGTGACTGTGTTTTTAGCTGGATGATTCAAGGGTATGATATGCAGTTTATTTGAAATTTGAACATATGCCAATACATGAAATCACATTTTCTGATTTGTTTTAGTGTGCATCTGAGTGGATGTGAATTTTTTAGTTTAAAAAATGTTTGCATCCATGAAGATGAATGAAACACAAAACTAAGGAAGATGATAAATTACATTATTAAGGGTTTCCAGATTTTGCGTTTGGACTACTAAAAGAAGGGGGGGGGTGGAAGATTTTTGCTTACCCCAAAAGGCTACCAAAAACAAAAGTTAATTTCAAGGATTGTTGTAGATAGTCATTAGTGGGTACTGTGTAAGACTTATTTTCTTAATATATCTCCATCTTTTGTTTAATTCCAAAATTGCAGAGACAACGGTATCAGTATACGTGATATATTTTCATCTATTGTTCAATTTCCAAAATTCCAGGGATACAAAATGGATGACCTTTTGACCTCTTACATCAGCCAGATGTTGACGAACATGAACAAGCAACATGTTAGATAAGAAACAGACTCTAGCAGGTGTGCAGTGGATGTGATCGTTGATCCTTTTACTATGAGAGCTCACAAGATTGGAAGTTACTTCATCAGGTCCTGCTGTCTACTTGTGCCTGTAAATACATTCTGCTGATGACGATTTGGGGAAAGCAGTGAAAACCTAGATTCCTTAAATATTTGGACCATGTCATGAACATGTTATCTTCCATGAAAATAAATATTTTGATAAATACAATAAAAATGTTGATAGTCCCAATGAGTACTGATCAATGGGTTTGATAAGTTCTACTTTCACTTAAACAATAGATAAGGGTAACATGTCATTCATATCCAGAGAAAGAGCTTGAAATTCTCTATGTATCCAAAGATGTGATAAACTGAATCTTGCTAAATTGACTCCAAATGCCATTTACAGCTTTGTCGTGGTAATCTGATAAATTGTTGTTTGAAATCCTTTAGCAACTTACACAGCCTTACTGGAACAACAAGCCCCAGTAGCTCTGACTAGTAAAGAGAGTGGGAAAACATGGAAACTTTTTATTAGTTATATTACCAAAAAAACCTACAAAACTGTGCTTTGACTTTCTCTCACAGTAAACATTATGCTGTAAGCAAAACGGCTTCCCGGAAAAACAACAACTAACCAGTAAAAAAACAAACACATATTGTCTCATACTTTTGCAGAGTACTGTACGTATCCATAAAATAATTTGAATTTTATAGAATTTGGTAACCAGTTCGTAATAGTGAACTAATCACCTGATGGCTTCCAAAATATATGGTTTTTTTTTGTTGACCTGGTTCACCTTGAATTATATTATGCATTTTTTTTTATACAAATGAAGTGAATGTTCTTGGTATTCAGTCAGTCACGACTATAATCAATCTGACAAGCAAAGTGATACATGAAATTTGAAAAGTACTTGTTACCATGAACACTGCCAAAAGTCCCATATCAATCTTTCATCATGCCTTGTGTTTGTGTATTCACTCTATATCATGTTATATAAAAATCAAACTGTCAGTTGATAGCTAGAAGGGAGTGATTGTATAAAACAGACCATCCTCCCTAAAGTGCCTTTAACTCATTGAAGACTATAGTTCAGATATCTCGGAGTGGGTTCTAAGAAAATTGTGTGTTACACCAAAATCGAATAGCCTTCAACAGGCTAATTAATTTCACCTGTGTGAATGATACAATCAAATATGACTCCATATGTGTGATACATTACAATACAGTGTTCACTACACTTGAATACAGTGCACACTACACAAATACAGTGCACACTTCACTTGAATACAGTGCACACTATACATGTGAACCCTTCTTGGCTTAGAATTGTGCCCTTTTCCTCTTTAAACAAAACTGATCTAAACTTACAGGGGCCCATTTGGTTTTTTATCATGACTTCTGATTAAAATCTGAAAATAAATCAAACATAAATTTGGCAAATTGAACATTGCCTTTCCTTGAAGTTCCCTCAAATTGTAGTGACCCCCTGTTAGGCTCTCAACTGATGGTATTGTCACTGTCTAACTGTAGAATGCAACTCTTTTATAATGAAACCCCTTCTTCCCAATCCTGTCACCTGATATAATCAGTTATACGGTACTTCTTTCTCACACCAAAGAGATATTATTCCTGCCACCATGTCTTTCAATTTCTTGTTGCCTTAATTGTTATGTAAGGATAAAACTTTGATTTATATGTAGTGACTATAGTTTGATACTTTCAAACATCCTCGCTATGTGCACATAATTGCTGTTAGAAACAGGCAGTATGTTGCTATGTGTTGACCTTTTTAATGGATGCATTGTATCAGGTGGAGAGCTCAAGCAATAATAGATTGAGAACTGATATTAACAGTATCTGGCAAGTCCTTCATTGTTCAAAGTTTTCATAGGTATTTATAAACAACAGCTTATGGCATTGTAATTATGGCCTCATTATATACACAGAAACTTTAAATGGAACTTAAAGATATCCCTAATTACCATTTAAAGGTTAGTGACATCATTGGGAACACTTGAAAATGCCTCAAGAACCAAATGAGTTGAAATATATACCAGCTTTCACAGCAGATGTGGATCTCCCACCTGAGAGGATTTTGTCTGTAATTTGTTTACTTAAGGAGAATCAAGCATAAACATAGGAGTATCTTATTCTTTGGCCGGGTAGGATAAAAATAAGCCCCATAGAGAGCCACACAGCAGGTTTCTATGCTACTAGTGATATTGACGATTTGTTTTTAGAATGAGTGAACGTTTGACTACAAGATTTTCACAGGAGAAGCCTTGCATAGTTACTTGATTCTAGAGTAGTATCAGCCCAAGTTGAGGACTACCCCCAATCATGTTTATTTACCTTAAGACTGTTGTTTGTTTTCTTTGCAAAAATGCTTTATTTGTTAACTCTTCATGGGGTAATCATGAAACTGGAACCCAAATATCTTGAATAGCACACCCAAAAAGTTGTCCCTAAACATTGATTTATCTTTTCATGAAACCGCTATGGGCATACAGTTATATAGATAGATCAGAATATTGGTCAGAATTAGTTTTTATTTCAACATTAATGAGGTTAGAGCTGCTATAGTGTCAAGTCCTGTATAGTGTAAAGGTTTAGAGTGTGTTTGTATTTTTTTCTCTATAAACTGAGATTATATATATATATATATTTTTCTGAAAGTATGTAATTATATGAAACCCAATGATGTCAAAAGAGCATACAAAAGATATCTATATTTTGATTCTGTAATTTCCCTAGAGTTAATACATGGCACATTTGGTTACCATAGTCAAGGGGTTAAAGCCGAAGTTTAGTTTTGGGGATTTTTTGTTATTTGACAGCTGTATGCCCCAAAGTCATAAACCCATGCAAATAATAAAGTTCTGAAATGCTCTTTAGTTTTTTTTTTATTAGTTAATGAAAATTCTCATCTCATTAGTTAATGAAAATTCTCATCTTTCAGATGAGGTAAAACACATGCAACCTTGGAGCCTTTTTAACCCTTTGGATGCTATAATGTGAATTATAGTCGAAAATCTCGGGGGTCCCCTCGAGATTTTTCATTAACTAATAAAAAAAAAAAAACTAAAGACATTCAGAATCTATTATTGCAGGGTTATGACTTTGGGGCATAAAGCTGTCAAATAACAAAAAATCCCCAAAACTAAACTTGGGCTTTCAGCCTTTTTGTATCTGGTAATCTGGGATGGTACAGACGGAATGTAAGTGGTGGGGGCTACTGATTTGTTTCAAGCAGTGGTAAGTGTAGTAACATTTTATTGCAGGTGTGCGACATGACAAAACCTCTTAAATCAGAATTTGGTGAAATTGTTACTTTTCTGTGTAAATTTGTTGCAAGAAATCCAGCATTCATTTTGTCCAAATCACTGATTTCAAACTCAAAAGGTACTGCCTCTTTTGCTGGATAGAATGAAGGCTATCAGTGACTTAGTGTTAAGGCTGCCATATTTCATGGTAACTCTGTTGAACATTTGACATTTATGAGATATGAGGTTTTTGAACCCAAGGAATGACTGTCATACTGATATCACACGTCATTATCAATCATAACTTGTTGATAACAATATTACCAGTACTCTTGATTGTTGAATGTGTTACTCTGAAAGTAATAATCATTCTAAACATAAGTATTTCTTAATATTAATGTAAGAATAAAGTGATTATTGATGAATCGAAATCAATCATGTTTTCAGAAGTATTAAAATCAGTACTGTACCACAAATACTCAGAAATCAAATCACTACTATTTAAGCCGCCCGTAACTCTATGCTGTGTGTAATTGTTATGAATCGTTGGGGGGGGGGGGGGCAGGGAAAATGACTAAACAATTGCTTGTAAATGCACAGTGAAAACTCATATACATGTAGATTTTGGGGACGGTATAGCTTGTCACCTGCAGTCTAAAATCTCTTTCATCCGTGTTTATCATGTATGTATTATAGAATGTGTGGTTGGTGATTAAATTCACAAATTGTCTGCAGAGGCCAGTTAGGGCATTAAGTCAGAACCTGTTGGAAAACAGAAAGGCACTATCACTGTACAAAGTCTATGGCGTTAGCGCCCTTCTGGGTGTCGATGCGTTTTGAGTTTACGGCCTTCTAGTTAACAACCAATAAAATATGGCCTATGTTCCAAAGACAACTGAAGGCCATGATGTTGTTTTGTTAGTTTGTTTTGATAAAAAGTGTGTCAAAACTCAAAAAGTTGATATTTATTGTACGGGTGAAACATGTTGGGAGTAAACACACTGGTGTGAAAGTCTGAATCTCTGTATATTTAGCCTGTGAAATAATGGAGTGTGTTCTCATGTTTGTATTCAGAATGAATAATGATCAATGAAATAGTTAACTGTGAAATAAACAAAAACGGCACACAAATGTATTTATTTTGTGATATATGTAATCAGATGTATTCTATCATTGTTGATACTGTATTCAGCCAGATTTCTGAATAGTGATTGAACTTATTTTAGTGGTGTTGTATTTAATATGATCGGCTATCACACTTATCATTCTAAAATTCTTTATTGGCAAATTTACTAAAAAATGGTTAGTTGGGATATTAATAGGTTGTAAAAAATGGGTATTCTGAAGAAAAATACCTATACTATCTGAGAGAAGAATAAAAGACAAATACTGAGTACTGATATTCTGTATATATATTTCTTGTTAATTTGCAAAAATGGCTAAATCTGATGAAGTACAAAACCAGTAATGTGTAAAATGTTGGGGAAAGTAGTTTATATACACTATTGTGTTGTAGACATGTATTTGCTGTACATATATTAATTATGTATTTTTAATCATGCATCTACATAAACACTATGACCTGTATAAGAAAAATAGTTAAACTTAGACAAGGTACATGTATCTGTTTATACTGTACTAAAACAATTATGTGACATATCCATACCACATTAGTGCAAGTAAGGGAGGGCGCTTGAAAAGTATTTGTCACATTTTCACAACACATATTTTATGTGATAGATACAGAGAGATAAATCTTTAAATTCTTATTTTAAAGATACAAATTTAAAATAAACTTCCTTTCCTAATTCATAATAGATTAGGAAATCATGTCAAAGTGATATCGCCTTGGTGAATTTGTGTGAGGGAAAGAATGTAGAGAATATATATATATATTTGGCTCAAAGATAATTTTGAATCTGAAGTATATTTGTATAGATCTGTTATTGGTGTGTGGGAAATATATATTAAGCTGTATTCTTTTTTTTTTCGATTTTGGCAGCAATATTTGATCTAATGGTATACTACTTAATGCTAAGTCTGATTTTTGTTTAATTATTAAGTTAAGTGGGTAACTGAAGCAATCTTTTCATAGAAATTTTATGTGAAAAAAATCTTATTTTGTAATATGGATATAATGTTAGGATGTTGCACAATATTTCAGTTGGATGGTATGGATTCTCCTGTATTGAATGTATACTTTTGACTTAAAATCTATTCGAATAGCATATTGATGTACTTTTCTTTTCTATATTTCATAAAACAAAGTGTCTTCTAACCATCATAATTAGTCATTTCTTTGTATTCTAAGTGTTATTTATTGATCATATATCTTTTTATACAAAATGTCTTTCAAGCAATGGCACCACAGTTTCTGCCAAAGAGTAAACCAATGAATTATTAGAGATATTGATAAAAATAGAAATAATGAATGAAGAAAGTACAATGTGGATATTATTGAAGATATGAAGAAGCGGTTCATATAATGCTATAATTTTTGTAGTACCACTACAAGAGCAGAATAGATTTGGACTAGCAAGTACTTTAATTATAAAATTCAATTGATTAAGTACAATACTTGAGCAGATACAATTTTGATTCACAGTATGTGGTCAGATTATGTCATTAAATCACCACAGTTAGTAAGATTCAAGAATGGATTGACTAATAGTGAGGTCCATTTCAATTTGGCTCAGCACATGAGGGGGGGGGGGGGGGAGGTCTGCCAAGGAAGAGTACGACAAATATTACATTACTATAATTATCGTCATAAACGTTTCTGAACTGTGTTTTCAATACATGTATTCCAAATCCTCCTTCCATTCCAGTTGTATGTTTACTTCTATTTTGTACAATTAGAATATTGTCATGACAGTGTCCATTGTATTCTGAATAATATATGCATAGATGTTCAGACAGTGATGAAACAACGATGTTGTACATGTACTTGGTAAATTTACATAATAAACTACACAAAACTTGTAAAAAAAATCATGACATTTTGTGTTTTGTCTATCACCGAGGTGCGTGAAAGGGACAGGTGTGAAATAGTCCGATATAACAAACATTTTACGAGGCTCGCTGTCATTTTCCTTTCCCCCTTTTCGCCCATCACTTTAGCTTTGACCTTTGTTTTTATATGCAAGCAAATATACAATGTAATATCAAGTGATAACACTAACAATGACAATGAGCGTCGTGATAATAACTGTAATAGATTGGACTACTTGTGAATTATAGTTCAGAGTACACTGTCTTAAAATAATGTGAATGGCAATGTTTTATTCAACTGTGGGGGCTCAAAATCGGAAATTTTGGGCTCGACTACAACACTGAAACATAGATAAATAATAAAATTACAGAAAAAAAACATTCCAAGTAAAACGAAAAGCCAAACCCGGCCCATTTTCGTCCCTGCCGAACTAAGTTCGCCTGGGGACTATGAAACGGACTCCGTATGTGTGTGTGTGTGTGTGTGTCCGTGTGTGCTCGAAATACTGAAAAATGCTACCTCTCCTACATTTCACAGCGGATTTTGATTCTCTTTACACAGAATTCTGGAATTTATTAAGTATGCAAATTTATGCAAATAAAAAAAGCCATTTCTCCTACCTTTCACAGCGGATTTCAAATCTGTTTGGTTTATATGATAGGGCTTGATGAGGGCTTTCGACACAGAATTCTGAAATGCAAATTACAGGGTATATTTGAATGTATTCAAAATTAACGAAAAATGCCGACTTCAACTTTCAAGCCACTCCACAGATCTAATCACCACATTATATATATTAAATATATTACGCACCGCGTAATTTACTGATTCACTTGTTAAATCGGGCAACAAAGACGGCAAATCAGAAAAAGTCTAAATGAAATTAATGAAAGTATGAAAAGACCTCAAGTACTGTACAAAGCCAAGAAGACAACCAAAACAAATGTTCACTACCACTATAACAGCGTTGTCTGCCTAAAAACATATGCAGTGGGGACAATTTTAACATATCTGCAGAGAGTTAAACAATTTCTTTGTGAAATTACTCCTGAGGAAACTACAATAAAAGCTTATACATGTACATGTACAATAAAAATGAAAAGATATTTGATTTCATGTGTACATTTCGAAAACTTACGACACAACACATCAAGTCCCCTCTAATCCATATACAATGTGAACGGTAGTGATTTTTACGTCTTCATTGTCAGATAAATTACAAAAAAGTATGACATAAGTCAGGGAAAGTCAACAGGCGGCCCGCGAGTGCATTTCATACAGCCCACGAAGAGCTGATTAAAAAAGAAATATGAAAAAATGAATAAAAGTGGAAAAATCATAATCATGATGTTCATTTCAAAATACCAAAAAAAAAAAACAACACACACGCAAAAAAAATATGAAGTATAAACACGGTTTGGCCACTGCTTTTATTAACCATTTCAACGTACTCTAGTAGATTCTCAACCAATCCTATAATGTACTGTGAATCTCCTATTTTTATATTTGATGATGTATTGTTGTGTAGCTGTGGCGCTACTTGGGATCGGTGTTGTGATTGTTTCTTTGTTGTAGTAGAGGTACCAAGTAGATGAAGAATGGGGAGTCAATACAATTAAATGATTGATTCAGAAGACTGGATTGTAGTTCAAAGATACTTTATTTCTTGTGTCCAACCCACGTATTCAACAGTATACATACATACATACATACATACATACATACATACATACATACATACATACATACATACATACATACATACATGATACATACATACATACATACATACATACATACATACATACATACATACATACATACATGATACATACATACATGTAGTTACATTGATCTAATACATGTACAGCAGGTCTCAGATTTAGATGTTGTTGTAATGATGAGTAATTAAGAAGTCTCCTCACTCCAAAACAGTAATGCAACTTTGGAGAAAATCAGTTGCTCTAACACATGGTCTTTTAAGATTCTTATTGGTTACAACTACCTGCCAATCGTTGTTGTCATGACTACAGAGGTTTGGCAATGTCACATGCATCAGTTTTTGGAGCAGTGTATAAATTTTAAGACGGGTAGGAAGTAGAAGGAGAGAGCTAGGAGAGAGATGTTAAAATTTACCACACAACAGACGTGATGATATGACTTTGAACTAAGAAAGGAAGGGTTTGGCAACTTCTAATTACAACGAGGCATTGGAGTTATCATACTCCGTACACTTAGTAAATTTTTGAAGAAAGGATCCATACCATACCGTGGTGAAGAATGGATAGGCCTACATCCTGAAGTTATGTTATATATTATACAACACACACGCACCCACGCACGCACACACGCACGCACCCACCCACCCACCCACCCACACACACCCACACACACCCACACACACCCACACCCACACCCCCCCACACACACACACACAGACACAGACACACAGACACAGACACAGACACAGACACAGACACACACACACACACACAGACACACACACACAGACACACACACACACACACACACACACACACACACACACACACACACACACACAGACACACACAGACACACACAGACACACAGACACACACACTTTATAAAAACAAACCACAACAAAACAACTTTGTACCTTCAGTTGTCTTTAGAGCATCGGCCATATTGATGAATGATTTATGAATTTATACAATATGAATTCTACAATATATACCAATATATACATTATAAACACGGATGAAAGGGATTAGGCTTAAGATGATGTGCTATACTGGCACCAAAATCTAAATGCGAGTCTTCATACTACGTTTATGACCCATGAATGTATTCTCCCCGTCCCCCAAGTGTCATATAAAATACAGACAGTACAGAGTTGCAGGAGGCTTAAATAGTACTGTGATATGATTTCGGAGTTTTTGTGGTACTGATTTTAGTACTGCTGAAAAAAAGTAATTAGAATTCATCAATAATCAATTTATTGTTACAAAGAAATATTATTCAAATGTTTCTAATATTTATCATAATTATCAGCTTCAGAGCAACATATTCCACAATCAGGAGTACGGATAATATTGTTATGAGACCGTCAACAGAGTAATATCGAAAATGATTGTGTGATGTTAGTCGTAATTAGCCATTGAATAGGTACAAAACTTCACATCTCATGTTACATATACAGGAGAGTTTAGAAGAATAGATAGCCTTCGTTCAACACAGCGACACATGCTATATCTTTTAAATTTGAAATATGTGATTTAAACACATTGAAAGCTGGATTCCTTGCAAAAAGTTTACATAGAAAGCTAATTTCACCACAAGCTGATTTAAGAGGTTGTGCCGTGTTACTCCTGCAATGAAATGTAACATTTACTACTGCTTGAAGTTAATCATTAATCACGCCCACTTTCATACACTAACCCACTTACATATCCACGTACTATACACAAGGGCATAACCTGTTGACTACAAAAACAGACGTGCCATATATTAACATAATCAAAATTACAGAATATCAGAACTAACAGGCTAAAACAATTTCTGCCTTGAGTTACGTACAAATGAGAACAGAAGCTTAGACTCTTTCATATTAGACTTTTTCATATTAAGGTACTAATATATAAGAGTGAGATCAAAATATCTTTTTGTATGGTCTTTTTGACATCACTGAGTTTGATATCACATAATCTCAGTTTATAGAAAACAAACTACAACCACACTCTAAAAACTTTACACCATGCAGGATTTGTAGAATATTTGTCCAAAGCAGCTCTAGACTCAATGTCAAAATACATTTTAATTGTGACCAATGTTCTAATCCATCTATATCTATACAGGGTGGCCCAGAAAGAATACTACGAGTATGATCGCTAATTTCTTCACCACTATCGGCAAAATGTCATTAATTTTTATTTCGTTGGTTAGAACATACCTTTTCCAATAAAATGATACCAAGATCATTGAATTTGAGTAAGGCGTTTTGATTCTAGGACCATTTTTCGGAGCCAATGCAATTTTCTAAATTTGCCAATTTTTCAACAGCGGTGGTCATTGGAACGCCGAGATATTCTGGCATCTCAGCTTGCCATACCGGACAAACCGCAATGACAAAGAGCAGGAATGCCCTCGCTTTCATAAGGAAGACGATGCGAGGTATGTCTCCATTGTCATCGCGGTTTGTCCGGTATGGCAAGCTGAGATGCCAGAATATCTCGGCGTTGTAATTTCATGCACGATTATCGCAGCAATGTCATAGATTTTTATATCGTTGGTTAACGAACTAATTTATTCAAAATGATCCAGCGATCATTGATTTTGAGTAAGGCATTATGATTGTAGCGGCCATTTTTCGGTAGGCCGCAATGCAATTTCCAAAATTTGCCAATTTTTCAATAGCGGCCGGTCATCGGAACGCCGAGATATTCTGCGCATCTCAGCTTGCCATACCGGACAAACCGGCATGACATGAGACATACTCGCATCGTCTTCTTATGAAAGCGAGGGCATTCCTGCTCTTTGTCATTGCGGTTTGTCCGGTATGGCAAGCTGAGAATGCCTAGAATAATCTCGGCGTTCCAATCGACCACCGCTGTTGAAAAAATGGCAAATTAGAAATTGCATCTGGTCGACAAATGGTGCTAGAATCAAAACGCCCTTACTCAAATTCAATGATCTTGGTATCATTTTATTGCGAGGTATGTTCTAACCAACGAAATAAAAATTAATGGACATTTTGGCGATAGTGGTGAAGAAATTAGCGATCATACTCGTAGTATTCTTTCTGGGCACCCTGTATAGATATAGATGGATTAGAACATTGGTCACAATTAAAATGTATTTTGACATTGAGTCTAGAGCTGCTTTGGACAAATTTCTACAAATCCTGCATGTGTAAAGTTTTAGAGTGTGGTTTGTAGTTTGTTTCTAATAACTGAGATATGTGATATCAAACTCAGTGATGTCAAAAAGACCAGTACAAAAAGATTTTTGATCTCACTCTTATATATTAGTACCTTAATATGAAAAATCTAATATGAAAGAGTCTAAGCTTCTGTTCTCATTTGTACGCGTAACTCAAGGCAGAAATTGTTTTGCCTGTTAGTTCTGATATTCTGTAATTTTGATTATGTTAATATATGCACGTCTGTTTTGTAGTCAACAGGTTATGCCTTGTGTATAGTACGTGGATATGTAAGTGGGTTAGTGTATGAAAGTGGGCGTGCATTAATGATTAACTTCAAGCAGTAGTAAATGTTACATTTCATTGCAGGAGTAACACGGCACAACCTCGTTAAATCAGCTTGTTGGTAATTAGCTTTCTATGTAAACTTTTTGCAAGGATCCAGCTTTCAAGTGTGTTTAAATCACATATTTAAATTAAAAGATATAGCATGTGTCGCTGTGTTGAACGAAGGCTATCTATTCTTCTAAACTCTCCTGTATATGTACATGAGATGTGAAGTTTTTGTACCTATTCAATGGCTAATTACGAATAACATCACACAATCATTTTCGATATTAATCTGTGACACGTCTCATAACAATATTATCCGTACTCCTGATTGTGAGAATAGTGTTGCTCTGAAGCTGATAATTATGATAAATATTAGAAACATTTGAATAATATTTCTTTGTACAATAAATTGATTATTGATGAATTCTAATTACTTTTTTTCAGCAGTACTAAAATCAGTACACAAAAACTCTCCGAAATCATATCACAGTACTATTTAAGCCTCCTGCAACTCTGTACTGTTCTGTATTTTATATGACACTTGGGGGACGGGGAGAATACTCATTCATGGGTCATAAACGTAGTATGAAGACTCGCATTTGATTTTGTGCCCAGTATAGCAATCATCTTAAGCTAATCGCTTCGATACCGTGTTGTATAATGTATGATATTGTTATATATTGTAGA
>JZLH01S0068642.1:123981-148912 GCA_001188425.1 Eucidaris tribuloides
GCAAGATTTGCAATTTTCCAAATAGCGGCCGGTTCATACGGAAGCGCGCTTAGCGATCATACTCGTAGCATTCTTTATGGGCCACCCAGTATAGTAACTGTATGCCCATATAACGGTTTTATAGCAAGGTACATCAGTGTTTAGGGTGTGCTATTTTAGACAATTTAGCTTGACTTTTTATGAGTACCCCGTGAAGATTCAGCATACACAGCATTTTTTGCAACTGAAAATGTATATACTCCTATTTTTCATGATAACGGGATACATCTTTCTTTTCGTTCCATTTACAGTTTCTTCGTGGAGGCTAGTAATTAATTACAATCCCAAAAATACACTGTTTATAAATATACTCTAAAAGCAAGAATCATATATATACAGGGCTTGAACTCTTCATCTGAATACAATACAGCTATGATAAAGCGATTAGCACACAGCAACGTAATACCCATTTCTACAAGAAATTATGTGCAGATATAAAGGCTAGCGTGTTTGAAAGTACATATTCTATACAGGTTACATATTCGTATTACGCTATTCATACAATTAGGCAAACATGTGAGAAATACTTCAATGCGGTTTCCACCTTTTTCAGCTACTCCCCTGGCTCTGGACGAACAGTTTTATTCTAATACAACATGATGTAGATTAAATACACGTTTGTCGTGGCACGCACTTTTGGCAGTGTTCATAGAAACACGTAATTTCCAAATTTTATGTATCATTTCGCTTTTCAGATTGATTAAAGTCATGACGGACTGTATATGGAATACATTAAATTGATTTGTATTACAATTCATGCATGTATAATATAATTCAAGGTGCATCACACTGAACCAGGACAGTGAAGAGATATTTTAATTCCTCATTCTATGTTTATATTGGAAGCCATTATTGATAAGTTTAGTATTACCAACTGGTTATCAAATTCTATACAGTTAAACTTATTTTATGAATACTTACTCTGCAACAGGGACAATATCTGTGCGTTTATTTGTTCTTAAACGAAGTTTAATTTGACAAAGGCAAGGTTTATTGTTAGAGAAAAGTTAAAGCAGTATTTGCAGTATTTTACATTCATACGTGTAACCTTTCTTGTTTTCAAACTCGCTTTACTAGTCAGTGGTAGCGAGGCTTTAACAGTTGTACCAGTAAGGTTGTGTTACTGGCTGATGATCACATGACAATTCATCACCTTACCAAGACCATGAACAACGTACATGACATTTTGGGGTGATTTACTTTCAGTTTTTCATAGTCCTAAATAATGATATCAAGCTCTTTCTCTTTATGTGAATGATATTTATCAACTTTACCTGTCAAGTAAAAGTAGACGCTATTAAGCTCATTGATCAGTATTGAATGGGACTACCAAAAGTTTTATTGCAGTTATATAAATATTAATTTAGGTTCATGGCAGATAAAGTGTTAATGACATGGTCAACCACTTTTAGGAATCTAAGTTTCATTACTTTCATTAAATCATCAATTCTAGCAGAAGGTATTTACAGGCACAGGTAAACGGCAGGACTAGATAAAATAACTTCCCATCTTCCGAGCTCTCGTGGAACAAGGATCTGGGATCAGATGGTACAACGTCCACTAAACATCGGCTAGAGTCTGTCTCTTATCTGACCTGTTGCTTGTTCATGTTGGTCAACATCTGGCTTTTGTAAGAGGTCAAGAGGTCAGCCATTTCGTAGCCCTGGAATTTTGGGAATTGAACAATGAATGGAGATATATTAGAGACTATATACTGATACCATTGTCTCCAGCAGTGCTCAAAAATAAATATATTTTTTGTACTCTAGTTAGGCAAGCAAAAGTTAATTTTTTTGGAATGTTAGTAATCCCTAGGCAGAACCTGGAAGCCTTTAAGAAACTTCAAGGAGTCTTAAACTAGATAATAATTCACATTCACACACACACACACACACACACACACACACACACACACACACACACACACACACACACACACACACACACACACACACACACACACACACACACACACACACACACACACACACACACACACACACACACACACACACACACACACACACACACACACACACACACACACACACACACACACACACACACACACACACACACACACACACACACACACACACACACACACACACACACACACACACACACACACACACACATCAGAAAGTGCAATTTGATAAATTTGCGAGCGTTTGAAAATGAACATCACGCACTTTGACCATTAATCTAAAAGCACTGTCACATTAATATGTTTGGTTTTTACTTACCAGTGAAGTTGTACATAGAAATTTGGTTCCACCCACAAGATCTCCGATGGTCATTGGGAAGTAGGTTTTGCCAGAACTCCAATTGGAGATCTCGGTAAATGCGTAGCTTGCAAGTGGCTCCTAAAGAGAGGGACAAATCAAATACCATGTAAATGTCAGTAAGTAGCTTGTACAGTGTGCATATAAAAATGTAAACCATGTTTAGAGTTAAAATATTCCCAATTATTTTTTTATTATAAAGATGTTTGATCACGAAGAATACCTTGTTTTTTGGATCAATCAAGTTGACTCCCAGCTTGTTGATTACAATCAGGAGAGTGTCTGGTAGATGACTGGCCGACGTTTGCTGTATGACATAGGGTAAATAAATGATAAAAAACAGATAAATACAATGATGATGTTGAACAGAAATGCTGCTGAGATTAACACATGAGGACAATTTTGTATTTCTTGGGTATTTTACCAGATGATGGCAAATTATGACAATGGTGAAAAGAAAAGAGGTTAGAAATGAACTTTGAAGGTCAATGAAATTACAATATTCACAGTGTTGTATCCGAGACCACAGGGTCTGAGACCGAGGCCACCCCCAAACAAAACCTTTACATAGAGTTTGTAGAGGTGACTCGGACCGAGACCGGACCGAGGCCAATTCTATTCAAGAATCCCATTTCCCCTACCTTCCATTGGAAAAAGTATTGCAACGTACACTTTGATGCATGCATTTTGAATTAAAGGAGTCTTGATGTCCCAGTGAAGTTATTACTTTGAAAGCTAAAAACAATTATTGAAATGCGAGTCAATGAATATTTTCCTTTCTTCTCCAAGGCGGGGAGATTATTTAATACAGGTGTACCCACGGGAGGGGTCTGGAATACACGATTTAACATTTTCCACCTCCCTAACGGGGTGCGGAGTATATTTCACCATAAAATCGTAATTCTGAAACGGTTTTGCTGGTTTGGATTGGACAGACTTAAACACACACACACACACACACACACACACACACACACACACACACACACACACACACACACACACACACACACACACACACACACACACACACACACACACACACACACACACACACACACACACACACACACACACACACACACACACACACACACACACACACACACACACACACACACACACACACACACACGTCTCAGAAAGAAGACCACACCCAGTGAAGAACAAAAAACGCCTCCTATAAGACAGTGGTAAGGAGGATACGCCCCATATGTCAGACAGGACCTGTTCAAGTTATAATTTCTAATTATTTATCAATTGTAAAGGTGGTTTACTATTGCAAGCATCCTAAAATATACTGTCATGTGACTTTTCTTTACATTGGATAGTAATGATGTGGAGCAAAGCCCGCCATATTCACTTAGTTGCAGTATCTGTACTCAGCTGGAGTAACATTTTCCCTTTTGACTGATATAGAATACAAATATGTCCTGATACTAGGGTACCTTGTTGAAACTATGGCGAGCCCGAGGTTACGTGGACTGTACTATTTTCCCGACGGGCGCAGCCCTGAGGGAAAATAGTTAACATTCAACTTAACCGAGGGCGTCATAGTTTCGAACAGAGACTCTCAAGACAGGACATTTTTTTTTATATCCGTCACCTAATTAACAGGGAAACTACTCCAAGTAAAAATAAAAAGGAAAAGAAAATTTACTTGCGGTACCTATAAGCATATGTGTATGTTGCCCGGTATACAGCTGCGCGATATTTTATTTGCGGTACGGATTGGGATGAAATTCCAAAAACGTATACTCTAGTTAGTCGAGTACCAATTTCATAAACCTATGAAACACTAATTTAATCCTCATTCGCATTTTAACTTCAACCAAAACTCAAACTTGACGAATCTAGCCCAGTGTTAATCTTAAACTTTGCTAGACTTCCATACGGGTGCAGCACGCTATAATGTGTATAAAAAATGTCTCCCTTTACAAAACACGTTTGGTTAAGTTTTACTAGACTCAGTAAACGTGCAAAATGGCAAACAAAGCACTGAAAATTTTTTTTTAAGTTGATTAGGACACAATTGCGACACGTTTTTTACGAGAGGTGTTATTTTCTGACTTTTGTTACAAGGCGTGAATCGACTATTTGGGTATTGACGTCATTATGTGTGATGTCAAAACCCAAATAGTCGACTATTTCTGAATTGATATCACAAGGTCGACACCTCCATGGATCTAGTTGAAATATCATTAATCACTTGATGCGCAATTGACCAACCAGGTATCAAGAAACTTACCACGACGGATATAAAGGCAAAAATGACGCGTTTTGTACGTAACACAAAGATGTCCCTCACGACACGCGATTATGTTTATTCTATTTCATAGATCAATGATAAATTACTTATGATATTCAATTATTATATCAGCCTTCTGATAGTACTAAAATACTATCCTAAAGCGAATCTTCTTCCTACCTCATTTGTTTGGACAGCAGATTGAAGAAATTGTGAAAATTTTCATAGTAAAAAATGATCTTTTGCGGTGGTTTCATTCGCGACTTAACAACGAAGTAAACTTCCACACCCCGACATGGAGGTTTATAAAGTGAACTTGATCTCTTGCAAATTCTCTGTCTTGAAGAAAAATCTGTAAAATATTTGTATGTGAGATATGGGACAGTTGAGCAGGGACTACCTGAGAATAAAGTATTAAAGAGCTACCACAAAAGTTACTAGGGTTACTAAGCAAATAAAGCCAGATAGAGGAACAACAGAAAGATACAAACATTACAGGGATAGGAAAATAAAACACATTTTCAAATAAAAGTGATAATCTGGACTTACCTTGACTTCAAAGAAAGCTGAGCCAAATGTGGGCCATCTGTAGATGATTTTCAGAAAGGCAATCTTGGCATCATTTGGTGAATTTCCAGCATGCCTGTTGTAGGCATCAACAATGGACTGAAATAAAGAAAGCATCAAGATGTGACATTCCATCATTCCACCACAGCTACTAGGCATCACCACTATCATCAAAATAATCACATAATTCAAGAAGCATTTTCACCATCATCATAATACTCTCAATCACCACCATCAACATTATCATCAAACGCCGTCCGGGGAAACAACTCGCCATTAGACTCCAAAGAATACATTTATGAATGTAAATATAATTAATAAGAAAATCGCTTTATATTTTTTTTTGCCATCCGATTGGGGGATTGGTTTCATCACCCCTTTACATTGTGCATAAACATTATCATTACCATCACCATCACCAGGCATTATCATCGTAATCATCATCATCGTCATCATCATCATCATCATCATCATCATCATCATCATCATCATCATCACCATGAGTTAATATTCACTCGTTTCCATTCTTCTGGAGACTGCACCCTCTGAAGATCAGCCGGCACCAGCTCCTTGAGGAGGCGTGGGATGCTCTGGAACTCGGACTTATCATTGTCAAAGCGGACCCTGTACTGGAGAGCGGCCAACTGGGCTGCCTCCTCCTTGCTGCACTTATGGTAGCCATGGAGGAGGTTGGGCAGCTCCTGATGGTAGTGGAAGATGATGTCAGCATTGCGGTCCTTGCCCGGTACCGTGTTGGTCCACAACTTCTTCATGAAGAACACCTGGTAGGGTAAGGGCATGGCACCTGTGGGGAAAATGTTTAAAGTTGTCAATCATAAAAAACACTATGAAGACCAGTGGCGTACCGTGGGTGAACACATTGGGCGGGGGGGGGGGGCACCCAGTGGCTCACCATAAATTTCATTTTTCAGATATTGGATTTAAAGTGCTGCATACGCCAAACGTCCGATATGGAGGTACTGAAATGTAAGGGGCAGTTTGGCATTCAGCGAGCGAGCATAGCGAGCGAGCGGTTTGGGAAACTTTGAATATCTAAGAAGAAAAACGCGTTTTGTATATTCTTTGGAAGTAATTTGAAATAATTCATACCGTAAGTAATGTGAGCACTAACGGAATTAGGCCTATGTAAGTGTTTGTTCAGGCCGGTATTTTCAGGGGGTACGAAACGTTCTAGCAGGTTCATGGGGCTGTTTTGACTCTCAAGTAGATATTCAACAATAAGTATAAATCACCCCACTTTCCAACAACGGTTGGCACTGCCGAAGGTATCTGAAGCCCATGAGTTCTAGCAGTTATTATGAGCGCATTTTGCCCCTCTGTTAACGCTGTTTCATGAAATGGATAGTCGACAACTTTTAAAAACCACACCACTTTCAATTTTTTCTTTGCACTTCCTTTGGTATGATTTTATTATTATGAACTGCTGATGGCAGGTAATTTAAAAAAGGGGGCTCATTTGTTGGGCGTAAGGGGGCGGAGTCCCCCGGAGCTTACGAGTTCTAGCGATTTTATCAGCACATTTTGACATTGTGTTAACAGTATTGTTTTATAACAGAACTGTCAATAATAAGTCACCATATAAGTTCCTTTTAAAAAAGTGGACTTTTAGATTTTTGATTTTGTAAGGGGGGATGGGATGCGTACGCACCTGACGCACCTCCCCCCCCCCGCATGCTATCGGCGTGTTATTCAGTTCGTATGACCCAGCTATCCAATTTGAAATTGATGCATTATAAAGGGCAATCAATGGCGAAATTAAATATAATTTTGTAGGAATGTAGAATGGCATAAACTTGGAGGAATTTCAATACATATTTTTTGATTTTGATAAGTGTTTCTGCAATATTGCCTTGCCCTTATTGTCTTGCGAGCGAGCGAAGCGAGCGAGCAGTTTCTAATGCGAAAATGATTCCTTTGGGAAAAGGGGAGAAGAAAAATTACCAAAGCGGTTGTAAACTCATGCCGTCATGCATTAATTATGGTTAAGTGTAAATCAGTTTAACTTGTAAAGGTGTTTGACAACGAAAATTGAAATAAAACCCTACACTTGCTCGACCAAACGAGCAAGTTTCCATAATTAGTGTTTAGCCCTTTTATCGATCTGAGCACTGGGATGGGTGGTAAGGTTGGGTAGACAGCTGTCAAAATTGCTTATTAAATATGCTAAACACAAAAGATATATCTATGTTCTAAACGATTTTAACATTTAATAAACAGATTTATGAAGAGGCCTGCAAGAGTATTCTCTATAAACTACAAATCTCTAAATATCTTGTTCCCTTCATCGATTAGATTCAAATGTTTCTTGAAATACCAAAAGTGTTGAACTGAACGTGGCATCTCTGCCCCGACAAATAACGTGAGACTACCCGAATATTCACGTAGCAGCATAAACTTATGCTGCCACTATGAATAAACAAAATTGTTTTCAATAAGTTTTAAATAAAAGTAATCAAAAGAACAATTTTAATTAACACACATGTAAGGACTTATTATTTCAAAAGGTGGTATAAGAACAATTTCTTATTTAGCTCGCCCCAGCTTTCTTTTTCTTTTCTTCTTCCTTTCCCCCTTTTTCTTTCGTTTTTATTTATTTATTATTTTTTTTTGGGGGGGGGGTAGGCCGATGGGGGGCACGTGCCCCCCGTGCCCACCCCGTTACGCCACTGCTGAAGACACTGTTAAACATTGTAAGAACTTCATTTAAAGATATCAAACTTCTAGAATGCAAAACTGTATACTCAGGGGGACAAAACCTCATGTTTCCCTAACGGCAGACATGTCGCGATATAAAAATAGTCTATATGTGTGTACGGTTATGGTCCATGACAAACCTAGGTAGGGTGGACTACTCTTTAAACCAAACTACACAGGGGTCAAAAAAATTTACTTCCTAATTCACAAGTTTCAGATATGTTACTACATGAAATCCATGGCATGATCAATGTCATGAACAAAAATAAATGTCTTATAATATAACTAGTGCTCAAATGATGCGTCCTTGTGCTTAGAGAGGGAACTGAGATGAAATGAGGTACCCGAGAACTTCAAGAAGTTGGGGGAGTAGGGACGCATGAGTTTTGTTACTTTTCGATCCCTAAATCTAATCAGTTCATACATGTACTTCATCCAAGTTCACGTCAAAATCCGATCAGCTGTTTCTTAAGTTATATCAGTAACGATCCCAAATCAGACATTTACTGGGCCTGAAGTATTTATCGTCGTCGTCAATCAGGGCCAGCTTCTGAAAAAGTCTCCCTATACTGAAAGACGACAGATTAATCATAGACACACCGTGGGATCGATGTACTGCTCGTATATACGATATGTAGTAGCTTGCTGTTGCGCGTAGCGCTATGATATTGGTTTGCGCGCCATGCCAAAGCCAGCTCTTTCGAGAACTATTTTGTATTATTTTTTTCTAGATTTCTGACAAGTTATTAAGAAACTCGAAAACCTCGAGATTGAGCTACAGTCAGAATGAATGACACGTGGATTTTTTCAGCCTGAAGCATGAAAAACCTTCAAAGTTTCCCTATAATAAACGATTTCTTTAGTGAGATTATTATAAGATGTAGCAATATCTCGCATGTAACAACTATTTTTTTCATAAATGGGAAAAATATTTATCAAGTTCTGTCCCATCTCATCACTCGGATTTCTTTTCAGAGAGACTAAATGAAAACATCTATTTGTTTGATTGAAATTTTTTATTTATATATTTTTTCATAACAGCAACATAAAAAGTTCAATGTCGAGACAATACATTTCGTAACAACAAACAAATAATGCGTTTAATTGACACTAATATAAAAATAACAGTTTCTAAATTGCAGTAAATTACAGCAGCTTATTGAATCAGCGGACAGTAATAAATGCGTTGAAATCTTCAGTCAAGTCCTGCATACGTTGTTTTATACCAGTAATGCAACGGGCTGGCATGTCTGTCTACAAGCACGACTTGACTCTACACACTAAGAAAAATAGGTTCAACTTTGCACGTTCAAAGGTGCACACCAATGTCACACTGAGAGCACCTTTAAAGGTACAACTTTGCACCTTTCTGAAAGGTGCAAGGTTGCACCTGAAAGGTACAGGATTGCACCATTGAAAATTTTAAAAAGGTATTCCTTCTTTTTCTTGTAAACTGTGTGTGTGCGTGTTTGTGAACCGCAATTTCCTGTTCATTCGAGTGCTACTTATTTTATTTTAATGAAATTTATCAACATTAACAAATATTTAAAAACTCGTACATAAAATTATGACCCTGCCGGGGCTCGAACCTGCGACCTTCCGCACGTGAGGCGGACGCTCTACCCACTTGGCCACCACGCTGGCCGTGAAGTGTTTATTTTCACCTAATTATTTGTGTTGAAGCCGAAGGTGCATTATTTTCATCCTTTTAACGTGCAAACTTGAACCTATAGGCCGTATTCATAAAATATTAAAATTCCATGCGTACCTTTTAAACAAAGGTTGTTCTTGACATCCTAAAAGCTTGTCTGAGCTTGTCCGACATAGAAAATTGTATTATGTATGCAAGTTGCATTTTCAGTATTGAAATTGTATTCATAGAAACAGATGAAAGAAATAGCTTACCACTAGGCATCGGCAGCGAAAACATCCATAAATTTGAATACATTATGAAAGTGGTCTATTGGAGGCAAAATATGCACATAAAAAGTGCAAACTTGCGAACATGATGGAGTGGGGCGTGCGCTCATCCGTGAAAGGTGCAGATTTGCTCAAATACCGCGCCAGATATTGCTCTGCACCTATTTCCGCAAAGTTGCACCTTGTACGCACCTTTATTTTTTAGTGTGTAGCGTAACGTAGATAGACCATTGGCGGTGATCGGGGGGGGGACTGTCCCCCCTGGATTTTTCCTGGGGGACCGCCCCCTCGATTTTTAAAACTTAATATATTGTTTCGAATTTGTTAGCAATTTTTGAAGATTTTGTAATCGGCAAAACTATTCAAATGATAAATGTGATGAAATTAGAACATTAAACTTTAATAATGCAGGTGAGGGGATTTTAGATTTTTAAACAATATGTATGTGTAATTGGGGCGCTTTTCCCTGCGCGGAGGTATTTTTATTTCGCCTTGGGTGTTTTCGTCCTCCCCACTCGTCACATGAAATCTTTGCTTCTGACGTAAACTATAGCCTCGCACGCTACTCTGACAGACTCTGAGTGAATTCTGTCTATGAACATTACAGGGAATCGGCAAGTTTATGGTAATAAGACCAAATTATAGGAAGCATCGTGACCTTTGATCTTTCAGCTTCAAAATCTAACCAGTTCATTTTTGCATTGTAATACATACTTCAACTAAGTTACATCAAAATCCGACAAGCGGTTCTTATGTTATCGCGGTAACGAGGCCACATCAGACATGTTTACAATATCATGTGACCTTTCAACTCCAAAATCTAATCAGTTCATTGTTTCCTCAAAGTGAATATTTGGTCTCAGTTTCATTAAAATCCAATTAGCCGTTCTTAAATTATCGCTGTAACAACAACCGGTAACACGGATGGATCAACAGACAGACGCACGCATGCACGCACGCGCAGACGAACGGACAACCCGAAAACATGAAGCCACCGTATACTTCGTTGCGGAGGCACGAAAAGAATGTCTTTTTGGTATGCGGGTTTGGGCTCTGGGACAATAAGAAATCAACCACAGCAAACATTGTATTTGCGTAGAAAACCCGTTAATTTCAGAAATTAATCACAATGCCTGGTATTGTTGAAAGCGGGCTAACTTAGTTTCTTGAATAACTTTAGTATCATAGTCGCCTGTTCAATGTAACAACACTTCAAACAACATTTATTACACGTTTGGTGCATTAATCTGTAACAAATAACTGATAGCTATTCACGTTTCATCGTAAGTTTTCACTTAATTGCAAATTTTAATAATAAAACATGAACTAAATGTGTTAATCCATGCAACAGGTGACTAAAATTCAAGAGTTAGCCAGTTGAATAAGTCAGTCCCCTTTCGATAATATCAAGTTAGCAACTATTAGTTTTACAAGTGTAATATTCTGGATATGATTTGAATTTTTACAACCAAAACTATCCAAATTCCTGGCATAAATGATTCATGGAGCAAGAGAAAATCTTCATCCGATAGTCTTCATATTAGAGTTAGCATGTACGAGTAGGCGCTAATCAGGATAAGCTTTGTGGATAAGTATCTGAAATAATACATTTTACAATATTTTTGTTAAAGGAATGCACAATTTTTGTCCATGAACGTTAAGTACATGGTAGGGAAGGATTATGCCCACTGCTGGTTTATCGTGGTTATTTTGGACGTCATTTTGAATTTTTATAATTTCTCAGGGGTGAGAGATCCACACTACCCTGGATATCATTTGATGCACCCTACAGATAAATAATTCACTCATAAAAGTATGTCAGAGAATGAGTGGTTAACACCCCCCCCCCCCTTTGGCTGCTGGACTACCACATATAAATTTCGGTACCTCGGTACATAATTTATTGTGGACACAAAATCTGTAATACAACAATCTGTGGAGGAAAACTGGAAAGGCCGCAACTTTCTCCCGCACTAGAGTGCCATGTTCAAAATATCATCTGTTCATAGGTCTGATAATACAGGAGTTGATATCTAAAATTACGTTGTTCTACAAGTACTCAATCTAACATATGAAAAAAAAACTAAGAACAGCAGCAAAGAATAAAATATCATTAAACATTAAATTGCACGGGGGGGGGATATATTTGATAATGAAAGTACATGATGTGGCGATGAGTAGCTCTAATCATTGTCATTGCAATATACATTTGTTGTGCAAGCTAGCTCAGGCTATTCATGCACACTTACCATTTCGGTTTGGCCTAGCCTTCCTAATCCAGTCAGTTAGATGACAAACATAGTCAAAGAAGAATTCTCCCTCAGGCACACTGATCACTGAAAGGATAAACAAAAAGATACCATCATCATCATCATCATCATCATCATCATCATCATCATCTTGTTCATTATCACCATCATTATGATTATTATCATAATGATCAGGGGTATTTCCATCTGATATGAAAACAGCAAAAGTTATCCCAATTTATAAAAAAGAAGATCACACACTTATTGTCAATTATTGTCCTTTTTTAGTTCTTTCATCATTTTCCCAAATATTAGAACGTCTTGTTTACAACAGATTAGTTTCAGTTTTGTCTTTACATTCTTTGTTAAATCCACGCCAATATTGTTTTCGTAGTCATCATTCTGCTGACTTAGCCCTTGTTGATTTATTTGATAAAATATAACACCTTTTAGCAAAAAAAAAAGAACATGTAATTTGTGTTTTCATGGATTTAAGTAAAGCTTTTGATACCCTCGATTACAAAATATTACTTTATAAATTAAAGTACTTTGGTGTTAGAGGTACTACCATTAATTGGTTTCAAAGTTATATTTCAGAAAGGCAACAGTTCACGTGTATAAACTCAACTTATTCTCAAATTCAGAACATAAATTGTGGAGTACCTCAGGGCTCTATTTTAGGCCCACTTCTGTTTCTTTTGTATATAAATGATATTATTAATTCATAACGGTTGTTGCAATTTATTCTTTATGCCGATGATACTACGGTTGTTTCTTCTCATTCTGATTTGAAAACACTTTATGAAATACTAAATTATGGATTACCCAAAATATGAATATGGTTTCAAAGTAATAAATTGTCATTAAACTTACATAAAACATGTTTTATCCATTTTAGGGGCTCCAAAGTAATAACTGACGATTATAGAGGAAATATAGAAATCGACGGTATTCATATTGAACAGAAAAACAACAAGTTTTTGGGTGTATAGTGATTAAAATGAATTTTTATCGTGGGATGAACACGTGTCTAAAGTTTTAAGATCTATGTCACGTTGTATAGGTATCATGTTAAAAGTAAAATATCATGTATCATTACAAGCATTGCTTACTATAGGTTTTCCCGGTCATGTTAACACGTTTTGCATTCCATTTATTATCCAGATCATTCAGTTTCAAGTGAAATAGAATGAACCGTGATAAAAATCATTCTTTTTATTGAAACTGACATTCGATGTCATCATAGAGCATTCGAATTCTCAAAAACTGTAGTCAAATTATTAAGCTGTACAATGTGCTTTCGTTTTGATGTGGTATACACCTGCGGGTTATTCACGAATTCAAGTTCGAGAATGTGCAATCGTGTTATGAAATGCACACATTTATTTTCAAGTAACGTAATGATACGTGTACTCTGGCTGTGAAGTTCTTCTAGCGTAGTGTACACACACACACACACACACACACACACACACACACACACACACACACACACACACACACACACACACACACACACACACACACACACACACACACACACACACACACACACACACACACACACACACACACACACACATACGTACTGTTCTCGCTGGATATATATATATGTGTGTGTGTGTGTGTGTGTGTGTGTGTGTGTGCGTGTGTGTGTGTGTGCGTGTGTGTGTGCGTGTGTGTGTGTGTGCGTGTGTGTGTGTGCGTGTGTGTGTGTAGTTAAGAAAGAGGTCATTAATGCTATACAAACTCTTTGTTTTCCTTCTTAAGAATTTAGTGTTAACGTTAACTTTCTCAACCAAGGATATATACACTCATGCTCATAATTATGGAATACTTAAAAAACATTTTAGAAGTTGCAATTTTTCCGTGAACGGTACGTCTGGGATTAATATTTGTCCGCCCCAGGTGAAACAATTATAATCTAAGTATTTCAGGAATTTTGAGCATTTTGTAGCGTCGACTCGACACTAAAATCCGTGTTTATAAATGGCGGTGTTGTTGTTGTTGATGAGTCACGTGGTTGTTACGGGCGTTATTAGACTTGTAACAGACACTATTCTGATGTTAATTTAGTCATAAATGACATTAGATCAAAATTTATCAGTTTTCAGTGTTTGTTTTAAATTACTTTAATTTAATACTTTTTCATGATTTTTGGTGGATTTTAAACAAAAATAAATATATAATTGTTATTTCGCTCAAATGTATTTTAGTTTTTACTTTAGTCATCTCACGAAATCCAAAATTGCTTCACATTCTGCGTTTTTGTTAAATAAACACTTATCTTGAAAATATTGGACGATATAGGAGAAAGAACTTCAGTATCAACAAAATATTCCATAATTATGAGTAGGAGTGTATATATATATATGTACGTATATACGTATATATGGTCAGTTTCTATTAAATTTAGCGATAGAGAATATGATGAATGTAAATATACATAGTGTTTTTAAATAGAACTTCGGAAGCAATAAGAAGATTGCTCTTAAATGAAAAAGAAACGGTCAAATGGAACGTGGTTATCCTCTTTGTGAATAGATTTGAAATTTACTGATAAACATAAGAATTGGTAGCATTTTTTCACAAACTGAACGAGGCAGGTGCGATTATGATTAGCACAAACGACAAATCAAAAACACCCATCTTGAAATTGAATCATCAGTTGCCAGGTATTTATCAAACGACTTGAATTTGAATATTGGAAGGTTAAGATGAGTGAAAAAGTTGTGAAAATGACCGGGAAAACCTATATTCATAATTCTATTTTATTGCCTCATGTAACGTATTGCAATATTGTATGGGGGTCGTTTAAAAAAAATCAAATATACCTACTTCAAAAGAAGGCTATTCGTATATGTGCTGGTGCTGGTTACTTTGACAATACAGATCCATTATTTCATCGCTTCAAAACTTCAAAAATTGATGATATTCATACTTTACAAATTTCCTTGTTCATGTATAGGTTTCATTGTCGCAAATTGCCCATTACTTTTGATCGTATGTTTCAACTGAATTGTATTATTCATAAATATCCCGCGAGATCTTCAACAAATTTCCATCTATCAAATCCAGTCACTGCTCTAGCTCATAAATCAATACGGCACGCTGGTCCAGACACCTGGAATACCATACCCCCAATAACACGAAATGCCCCAACACTAGTTAAATTTAAATTTGAATACAAGCAATATATCTTAAAGACGCTATGTAACACTGTGGAAGACACGTTTAAAAAAATTGTCGAACTTTGCTATCTGACATATCTGACAGTGTTTGAATGGACAAATAAACACCCTAGAATACAAAAATTTGGACAGTTATGCTGTAACTAGTAAAATATGTGCAGATACAAATTGGCACATTAATTTCCTATCAGCCGATAGGAAATTCTGCAACACAGCAGTCTATGGGGGAAAGATGGAATGGTCTCTCAATGATCTTTACTTTTTTAAAGCACTTAATGGTGGTTTTAAACTGCAATTTTTTCAGGACTTCATTTTTAGACCGTGTCAGAGACACTGGTAGCATGGGGAATCATGCAGCTCAGATTTTTTAAACTGGAAACATTATTATACAATGACTTTGAATAAATACCTTCTCTAGGTACGCGCTTATAGACGGTCTCCTAACCTGCTTCAGAGTTCTTTTACTGTTATGTAAATTATTTTACATTGTCAATTGTATATCAATGCCAGCATGTATTCCTATCAATCTCGATACACGACTGACATGATAACAGTAGTTAATCGTAGGTACTTGTAAGTTGATGACATGCACAGTTATTCTTCAGCCCTGTTTCGATTGTTCACGTTAATTTATTCTTATTTTGCTGCCTTTAACATTATATCCAGGGCTCAAAGTGTTTACTCGAGGGACGTCATTCTCAAGCCATTGTGGTTATGACGAATCCCTCCCATGCCATGTTTGTCATGTCAATAACTTTTCGTTATAATTGTATCACTGTTATTATGTAATGTTTATTGCATGGAAATAAAATAATCAATCAATCAATCAATCATTATTACCCCATCACTTAAGGATCAATTTTCCTATTTTGTGGGTTTGGACCTTTCCTTCATTATTCACGATCATGAGGGAGAGTATCAAATTAGACATCAGCGTTAAAGCTGGTGTCAATTTTTTAAAGTATGGAAAGCTGTAAATATAAATTCGCCAGTATAATATGTCTCTGTGCCAAAAGTCACTGCTGGCAAGTAGGCAAATGCTCCTTTTATCAAACACAGCAACCAATGGATTAAATAAAAGTTTACAAGTTATCTAAGTCAGTACCTTCGTCAATCTTGACGAAGAGACTGAAGCCCTCCGGAGAGACCAGCTGCAACTTCTGGCTGATGTTACGACAGAAATCCTTGGCTTTGGTGCCAGAGTCTACTTCAAAATCCTGCAAGGATGGAGAAGATAAGATTTATTATATATTTACAATTCCAGTGGCATAAATTGATGAGACCTCAAATCAAAATAAGAGCATGTGTTTCCTTAATGTTTCCTTAATGTGCAACACAAAACAAGACCTTTTGTTTCCTCTAGCAATGGAAAATATTGCCATCTCTGTCAGTAAGAGAAGTCACACAATACTGAAATATGAAATACAGAACTTTAATAGAATTTTTAACCCGTTGAAGACAGTTCATTATCTTTCTCAAATCTCCTGACATACGTGATATGCGTACGAGATCTCATCTCTCGCCTACTGTGCCAAGTAGAAAAAGTTCATGTGAAAAGTTCATTGGTTTGTAACATAGGCATTTTCAGTTGATGTTGTCTCGTTGATAAGAAGATGCTGATTCTAAATTTGATGGATGCCAGACGTAAAACTATGAACATTTTGCAAAATATGCAAATATTCAAAATGGCCGCCATGATCGCACTGACAAATAATGCATAATTATTGTTCTTATTATATAATTCATGATGTTTTTTCTGAATATAAGTGTAGATTTTAAAATTTTGCTCGGTCCGAAAAAGACAATAAGTCTCCAAAATGACCGACATTGCCTGTGAGTATATTACAGCACTCTCTTGGTCAGTGTTTTTTCCTCACTCGTGCGATATTTTGATGGTTTCTTGTCAATATGAAGGTGATACTTTTATATCTGCTGAGACCGAGATATACCACCTTAAAGATTTTTGTTTAAATAAAAAAAATATTGAGAGGCTCGCTTCAGCACATCAACAAACGTCTGAATTATGCATTGGTTTTTGACAACTTAACACGTTTATCCTCTTATAAAGATACTACAGATCCCAAATGAAACAACATGAGGCTTTAGATGTTCGAAAGATACTCAAATTTAACATTTGCCACCTACCAATTTGAAAATGAAGTCTTTACAAGAAAACCCCTCAGAAGGGGTGATATCACAAATTCACATTGAGGCAGGTCTAATGATGACTTAATGATGTATGATAGCCATTTTGAATATTTCAGTTTAACAGCTTCACAAATTGTATTCAAGTGACTAAAGACACTATATAACATTGTGGAAGCTACATTTACAAAAATGTCAAACGTTGCTATTTTACATATCTGACAGTGTTTGAATGGACAATTCAACACCCTAGAATACAAAACTTCAGACAGTTATGCTGCCTGTCTATTATAAAACATATATAAGAAATAATCGGAAAATTTATTATTTTCAGTCGACAAATGACTTGGAACACAGCAGTCTATGGGGAAAACTGGAATGGTTGCTCAATGCTTTTTAAATGCACCTAATGACAATTTTGAACTGCAAATTTTTCAGAGCTTCTTTTTTTACATCTTATCACAGACACTGGTAGCGTGGGGAACTCCTGTAGCCCAGATTTTTAAATTGGAAACGTCGTTATACTACGCCTTCAAACAAACATCAAAGTTTCATGCATAATTACAAACAAGTTGGACTATGAGTATGACCCACTGGCAGTCATTTTGAATAATTTTAATTTTCATAACAAACAACAGGTGATTACAATGATAACTTACATGGATGCGTGAATAACTGTCTCTTGGATGCTGTCTATGTATCTGTGCGTGTGTATGGTGTGATTTAGGGGGTGGTTCAAGAGTAACGATTAGGCAAAGGAGGACGAATCACGGCCACCGAGGCGGTAGAACACAGGTCACACAAAAAGTATAAAGACTTAAGACTTGCACACACAGCATCCAAGAGATAAATATTCACGCCTCCACGTAAGTTATTATTATAATCACCATTTATTGTTTGTTATTCATATATTCATATATTAAAATTATTTTACTTAGATTTGTTTTATTGTTAGATTTGTTATTTCTACTTAGAATTATAGAGTGTATAGAATGTGTGTATCATAGACCGATGTTTTATAACCATTTGCTCATTATATACAGATTTTGAAGGTGGGCAGAGCCCGAAAGCTTAATAAATAAAGTGGAATTGCCGCGACGTACAAGACGTGTGTCGGAGTATATCTATTTTCCAAGTTGCCATATTTAATTATATATATATATATATATATATATCACCCATCACCCATTACCCATCACCTATGGGCGCAAATGCTCTCAGGAATTCTGTTCAAGGGGGGGGGGAACACCCTATTTTTGCATCCGGGTGTGTCCCCACCCCCCATGAATAGAATTCCTGAGAGCGTTTGCGCCCATGATATCACCTTGCGTTCTCGGTAACATGTTGAAAATTGTACCCTGAGGTTTTGGCGGAAACCTATCCCCCATCGTCAAACGCAATGTTGGAACTGGGGTTGCACAGTCCGGCTAGCCAAACACCGTGACCGTCGAGGTTGTGTATGTATTGTAAGATGTGATTCACTTGTTGAGTGGTTGGTTCTTTTGGTTCCGTTCTGGCTTGCTGCACAAGGTTGGTTGGTTCCTGAAAATGCGGCTGAACTTCAAGTTGTCAAGGACACTACTGTTACACCTCAACGCCCATCAATGGCAGCCGATAAACTGCAATACCAAATCAGCCAACTGGACCCTGTGCCGCAAGCCACAACGGAAACATAGGAACCAACCAATGTGTCACAACTTACAATCTATACACAACCTCAATGGACACAGCGTTTGGCTAGCCGGTCTGTTCAACCCCAGTTCCAACGTTACTTCTGATCGATGGCGGTTAGGTTTCCGCCGAAAGGTTAGGCTACAATTTTCAATATGATCCCGACAACGCAGGGTGAGAACTAATACACCGGATCACAAAACTTCAAGACATATGTTTAATAATGATAATAATAATAATATCACCGTGCTTATATACGGCAATACCCTTGACAGGGTCTCCAGGCGCTTAGAAAAAAGAATTCAGTAATAAGAAGGAAGAAAAAGAAAATGCTTCATCTAGATAAAACATTCTACTTACTAATTGAAGATAAAAATATGACGCAAATTCTAATGATGCGCATTACAGTTATCAATTGAATAAAAGAATTGTAAACAAGAAAAAGCAACCCCTTGTTGCCGCCAAATTACAGAATAATTATAAAGCCAAAACGCCACCCATCATAACTCCCAGCTCCACCTGAGTGAGGCCTGGTAGCCTCTTGCTGCCCCTTTCACGAAAATGTAAGGGACATGCCCGGTCAGCAGGCTACTCACAGGAGGCTACCAGGACCCACGCAGATGGTTACAAAATGGGTGGTTACAAAAACATAAACGAAAATATACACAAACAATTTTATATAATTTACGATTACTAATTACTACTAAAATAGTAGGTTTTGAGCGAGGACTTATACTTTTCCACTGTGTCAGCATGTTTGATATGAGTTGGGATCGGGTTCCACAGTGCCGGTGCTGCATGACAAAAACTACGTTTACCATAATTGGTATTGATAGTGGGTACTACAAGTAAATATTTTTGGCGTGATCTCAGATTTCTACCAGGTTTGTATTAGGTAAGGAGATCAGTAAGTTATGCTGGACTTGAATCACTAAAACATTGTTAAGTAATTAATAGGATTTTAAATATGATTTGTTTATGTACAGGCAACCAATGTAAGGCTTGTAAAATGTCCTACTGGGAAATGGTCTTCTTTGAAAGAATAATTGATAACAGAGGTAATTGTGGGAACACGTTCATTAAGACATTGCTTCAGCAAACTTGTAGGAATTGCATCAAGATTACAAGTCGTAGAAGGAGATTTTCTGATTTTTTGTGACTTCGAGCTCAGTTACCGGTTAAAAGTACTGAAAGAGCAGTCAACCTGTCTCTCTTCTGGAAAATCAGTCCTCAAATCAGTATTATCAGACTCGTGATGTTCCTGACTTTGTCAGTGAAGAAGTTTTGAAAATCCTCAGGAAGGGTAATTTTCTATTTGACAGATCAATTACCACAGGTCAACTACCTCATGAATTCAAAATCGCCAAAATAATTCCAATACATAGAGGTCTTATGACACACAAAACTTTCGACCTATTTCGCACCTTTCATCAATATGTAAAATACTGGTTTTCGGCCATTCCATTCCACATCAACTTGCTCAACTAAAATTGTGGATTTTTTGTTGGTCAATATGAATTCAAATCAGTTAACAGGTGGTGTTTCTTTATTTTAAGAGAGTCTCCGAATTTTGTGATTCCCCTCAATCTTATACTAGAGAAAATTTAATATTATGGAATAAGACAATCTGAACTTAACTTATTTAACGGATATTTAATCCATAGGCAACAGTGTGTGTCCAACATCCAGTACTTATAAAAAGGTCAAAAATGGAGTTCCACTAGGTTCCATTCTTGGGCCCCTAATGTTTTGTCTGTATATCAACGACATATTTAATTTGCCTTTCCATTGCAATACTAAGATATCTCTGTACGTCCATGGCACCGCAGTTTTTAATATAGATACAAATTTAACAAAGGTTCAGTATAAGTTACAAGCAGATTTTGACTTGTTGAAGAATTAGCTCCCAATAAATCTCATATATTTGCATCCACAAAAAGTAATGATATAAACAACCTATCTATGTCGATCAAGTATAATGATACTATTCATGAAAGTGCAGATAATTTAAAATATCTAGGGGTTATCTTATACTCACAATTTAATTAGTCTTACCATATTTCACATCTTGAAAATCGCACGTTAAATTGGTTGTATACGAAGAATCAAATCATATCTCTCATTCAGATAGTTAACTAGCTATGTTTTAAATTTATCATATATACAGATTACTGTTGCACGGCATGGGGAAATTGCACAAATTCCAATCTGAATAAAAGTACAAAACCTGCAGAATCAAGACGCAAGACTAGTTCTGAATACAGACTACGCAAGCTCTCAATGTTCTATGCTCACAATTTTAATTAAACGGGCAGTCTGTCGAACAAAGGGTAAAGTATCACAAATGTTTTTTAGTATTTAAGATCCAGAACGATTCAACTCCAAACAACCTGAAAACATTGTCTATTACACACTTTGCCCCTTAAAATACACACTATGCCGCGAACATTCATTTATGTATACCTTATCCTAGACCTGACTCCAAAAGACGCTCTTACTCTTACTCAGCAAATTACTTTTTCGACAAATTACCCATCTCTGTACAAAATTGTTGCAAGTTTAACTTTATTTTATAGACTTAAATTGACCTGTATTTTATTATTTTTTTTTCTCACATAAACCTACGTTGCATTTCTTTAACAGGGTAGGGTCATGATGTCTAATTTTTTCTAAATATCTTTTCGTTGTTTTTGATTTTATTTCAATATTTATTATATATTATATATTAATTAATGTGTTTTTATATATGGTGATGTATCTCTATGCTCTATGTTCTTGTAATTTGTGTATTCGCAGGGCTATCTCGAAGACTAGTCTCTTTTGGAACTTAATGGGACTACCCTGCTTTTAAACAAAACGTGAATATATATATATATATATATATATATATATATATCGTTCTGGATGTATATATATATATGTGTTTATGCTTAATTCAGATAAATATATATCACAAAATCCTATGGGCCCTATCCTGGACTATTATTGGCAACGCACCAAAGGCGTGATAATACAATGAGATGAGTGATAATTGGAAATGCAACGCAATTAAAGAGTTGAATAACAAATTATATCCGTATTTTTTAGAAGGCAAAAAAATCTGACTACAGCAGCATAAAAGATTTGATTTCCAACCTGGATGGCCACCAGTCTCACCTCATCGGTGTTGTCGGGGAAGTAGACTTTGTGGAAGATCTGGGTCATCTTGTGTTGGATGGCCTCCACCTCTACCAGGTAAGGAGGGTACTTCCGTTGGCCAAAGCGCATCGTCTTCTGGAGACGGTGAAGGCATTTGAGCGCCAGCTGGTGCCGGGTTGACTGCAGGAACTTGGTGACTTCGGGGAGGAGGGTCTGGCTGCAGGCAAAGATCCCTGTCGCCAGCCAGACTAGTTCCCAGCCACGCTCTTCACTAAGTCTTGAAGGTAGATATATTATGAAAAGATGTCAACCTTAAACTGTTCATTATTTTTTTTTTTGAAAATTAAGAAAATTACACTCAGAACAGATTTTCTTATATTTTAGCCCTAAAATGAGTGTTTCGGTCAAAAACACCCTTGCCGCCAAAGTTTTTGACCACAACCAATATTTTCGTAAATTTTATCACCTATGACATAAAGAAATGTAACAAGAAAATGCTAAATACTTAAGGGTATAGGGCAAAAAGGTATTTTGAAATCATTTTTTCAACAACAAAAAGTATCATCCGGACTCTTCAGGCAAAGTAAGAAATATAGATTTATTACAAAAATGGCACTCTCACTTCAAATTGTACAGTTTTGGCATAAAATGGAAAAAAATTGTATTTTTTTTCCAAAATGAGTTTTGGTAAAAGAAAAAACACCCCCGCCAAAAAAAGTTTTTACAACAACCATCATTTTCGTAAATCTTATGTAATTATCCTTCAAATAAAACTGGTTTTGTTTTTTTTCTTCCGTTTGGAGGGATTACTCGAAAATTATAGCACTATTTAAAAGTTGGCCGCTACACTATCAATGTCCTCTGTCAAATCTACACGATTCTATCCAACATCCACCAAATAAGCAGGCAGGCTTTATTCCAAAGTCATGGGCAGTCACCATTCCTCCGCTATCGACTCAAGGCAAATTAAAGATGAAGATATCCCTACGAGGAAATCCAAAAACTATGTTCCGGATTATAGTGATACGTTCTGAATTAATCTATTCTGTGACACATGTTTGCAGTACATGTACATGTAACACTGACGTCATATGGGGGGGGGTTAGGGGCACTTAAACCCCAAATTATAGTACAGAGGGACTTATATTTATAAATTTGTGTGTATCTTCGTTTCCGACCCCAAATAATTTGGCCCATTATACGCCACTGGTATGTCACAGCATTCACAGCATTCACAGCATTCCAAGAATTGCAGTGAGTTTCATCCATAGTCGGGAAATCTATTGTTATTCTGGTAAGAAAACCAGCGTATTAGGCAACAATATGAGGGTGCAGAACCGGTGGGGGGGGGGGGAGGGCGGCCGCCTATTGTTTTCAAAGTAATGAAAATTTAGGGATTTTAGTGTTTTTTCGAAAATGTCGCCCCCCCCCCAAGATTTTCAATAAGTGACTTTTTGGCTGCTTTTTGCCGCAAAATTGGCCGTTAAAAATTTGTTTGGCCGGAAAAACTTTCCGCGACGGATTTTGTCCCCCCCCCCGGATTTTAATTTGCGCGCCCCGACTACATGTAGTTCATATTTCTGTCATTTACTTACAGTACATGTACTATAATTTGATTTTGGCAATTGTACTGACACATTAATATGTAGATATACAATTTTGTGTGTTTAGCGAGTACGCTCCGAGATAATTTAAGACTATACCAACACTAAAGAGTTTGAATATTGATTCCCAAACAATTTTTAGTGCAAATCAATATGTACATGAAAATATTGTTAACAAAGAAAGTGTTATCTTTTGAACATAAAGCATGTATAATCCGGGTTGAAAGAAAATTGTCCTACATTAAATGTAAGCTGCTTTGTAACAACCCGTATGGGTAAAGACAAACTTTTCCAATATACCTGTTCCTGTTGTCTGTGAGTTGCTTGATGATCTGACAGTAGACCTCGTCCTTTAGCGGCTCTGTCTTCATGGCTGTCTCAAAGATATTGTCCGTCAACTCGTTGCCATGGCGGGAGGATCTCTTGCCAGGGAAGTCTCCCATATATTTGAGGATAGGTGTAAAATGTCAAGGATTTTTAGTACGATTTATTATGCTACGTACATGACCATAAACGAGTCTAAAATATACTACATTAGCCATGTGAAGACGCAAAAGACAAGAAAACTAGAAACTAGGTGACTACATAAAATAAAATCTTGTCCACGTTTTAGAGTTTACCCCGGGGGCCACTGTTATTAGAAGGTGTACAGCAGTCTCGTGTATGATTTTCAAAATCGACTCTACACTGTAAAACAATGACCGTATTTTTACGCGGAAACCGCAAAAATAATTACGGTTCAGTTTCAATGTAATTTTTCAATTTTACGGTGAAAACCTAGTAAAGATAAGCGTTTTACGGTGAAGACCAGTGAAAATTACAATAAACCGTAGAAAGTAAGGTGGATTGCCGGGCAGAGAGTTGCTGGCCATTTCACTACGAAAGCGGAAATAAACGATCCAAATTCCAAAAAGCTGCAAAACCATAAACACATGGACGAATTGACTGCGCATGCGCGATTGTCTGGAATCTATCATGTTAATTGACAGGAAGGTTACGAAATAAAATCCTTTTCTTGATATTAAGAACTTGATTTGCTAATAACACAAAATGATTTCTTGAAATCGAATTCTTATTATTATTATATCGTATGTCAACTACAACTTCAAAACTGGCAGTTAGTCAGGTAGGTCACTAGTTGGGGGTTGTCAATCTCTGT
>JZLH01S0068643.1:6160-18011 GCA_001188425.1 Eucidaris tribuloides
TCTAGTTTATTTATTCATTTATTTATTCATTTTTATTTATTCATTTATTTTTGAATTATTAATTCATAAGGTATATAAATTCTAAATTTTCTTGCAGTCATGAGTGTAATATAAGAGTGACACAAAGTCTAGCTTGTTTTGGTATGGTAGAGCAAAACGTGACTAGAGTAAATCGACTGTTCAGGGACTTTCAGGCAGAAAATTTCCCTTGAATATCTTGAAGTTCCCTAGAAAAAGTTCCACCAAACTGAGAAATTCAAAAAAAAAGGTGTCTAATACTTCAGCGGCATGACAAATAATATTTTTGACACTAAGAAACAACAAATAATAAACAAATTAAACAAATAGAAAATAAACAAATTAAAAGACAATCAAACAAGCAAACCAACAGCAAAAATGATTAAGTCGTTCAAGTGAACCCTGTTTGTTCTTTTGAGGGGTGGGAAGGGGTGGTGATCAGATTCTCTACTTAAAGGCAGTGGATCTCATTTGCAAACATCCCCGCAGACCAGGAAAAGATAACCCATGCCCTTAGGCTATTGATGAAGGGCATGTCTGTGAAATCTGGGGGTCAGTCATTGCCTAGAATTTGAAAAATGCAAAAGAAAACAATAGCCGTTTAGTGTATGTTCTATGGCAGGAATTTTTTCTCGCGAGAAAAAAATTCAAAATCTGAGTCCAACGGTCACTATAATTCCACTAAAACTGAGTTTCTATAGCTCCTATATTTTGCTAAAGGATCCCAGATGGCATTTCCTTCTAAATGCCATTGTATTTACACAATGCTAATTTTTAGGCATGCAAAAGAGATGCCCTGCCTTTAAATGACTGTTAACTTTGTTGCCTTCTCCATTATGAGGGAATGGATTTTAATCAAGGTTAACCCTTTGCCCCTGAAAGTGCTGAAAGTTTTATCTTGTTGTGGTGGCAAAAAAGGAAAAAAAAAATTTCAATTTCTCCTGCATCATGATTTAATATTGTCTCTGTTATTTCTGTCTTGTTCTTTTCTTCAGGGAAGTTCATTCTTACAGCACCATAAAACAGGTCCTTGGTCATTTGACTCTCAAAACCATCAGCATGGCTGTCACCACACCGTTCCTCTCGGCTAGTCTAGTTGAATCAATACAGGTATGAAAGTGATAACTATTAAGGGTGTTATGATTTTGACACAAGTTTAACATTGATAACACTTACAGGTGATTTTTTTCCCAAGCATCTATGTAAACACGACAAAAAAAGTAACTAACCCATTTTTCAAACTACCATAACTTATTAACAAAATGAGTTTTAGCAAAATAATTTGGTAAGAGCATTCCTACACTCATTGACTAATCTTTGCGTGAAAATGTAACTGATCAGTCACGCCATGCATGAGTGAGCATGCATTAAAGGAAAAAATGTCATTTTTCAAAAGTCACAGGAATCATCTTTTATCTCAAAATAATGGTAAATAATAGTATTTTTTGCTTTATTTATATGACAAAGTTACAACCTCTTAAGTTCGTACAATATCAGATTTCATTTTTTTTTCAATAAACTAAATGGATTTTACAATTTTAAAATTGAGGAAGGATGGACATTTTTTAATTGACTCACTGAAGCGTAAAATATGTGAAAGTACCAGAGGAGGTGTAAGGGGGTCAATCGATAGTATGATCAACGTAAATAGCGCTTAATCATTCAACAGAAGCAGAATTTGCTGAAATCCTGCATCACAAATCCCCAAAAATGAGCAGAGTCTGCTCTTTCTGATGAGGTATAACTTATATAACCTTAACACCTTATTAACCCTTTGGATGCTATAATGTGAAATATAGTTGAAAATCTCGGGAGTCCCCACTCCCACCCCCCGAGCTTTTTCATTAATTAATAAAAAAAAAAAGATAGACATTCATTCAGAATCTGTTATTGGTGTGATATGACTTTTGGGCATAAAGCTTTCAAATAAAATAAAAAATCCCCAAAACTAAACTTGGGCTTTAAAAGTTTCATCATATTTGTATAGAATTAAAGGGCTTTTTTGATTAATTCCAAAATATTACCCCTTCTTGGAGGCAATTCTGCCAGAATCTATTAAGTCACAGCAGAACAACTCCACAGATTTTGATCTTAAATTGTTGTTATATTTTCACTTTTAATGAAAATTTAGAATTATTCTTACTTACTAATCAGCTATGTTAGGGCTATGATCAGGTGTCACGCTTAACTCTTTTTTTTTCATCTAGCCAGGCGGACTAGTAAGCTTAAATTTTGGGTAATCTGCAAGTATTTTGACTATTCTGAATATTTTTCATGATGTTTCATAAGACAAATTAATATTTTGGCAAGCCATGTGGACTAGTTACTTTAGATTTTGGCTAGCCTGCCTTGATTTTTGCTAGCCATTGGCTAGCGGGCTACTGTTAATTGTGAACACTGGCTATGATGTATCTGCGTGAGTTAAAGAAGCTAGGTCAGTCGATCTATCGCCAGCGCATAAAAATGATGATGGTGATGTTATTGTTATGGCAGTAATTATAGTGTGGTGGTGTTTATGATGATGACGATGCCGACGACGATGACAATGATGATGATGATGATACTATTACTAATTATCAATGCTATGATATTGATGATGATACTATTACTAATTATCAATGCTATAATAATGATGATGGTAATGACAATATTGTCAGACAGATTAAAGTATCATACTTGGAGATAACGTGTTATTAATGTTCCAGTTTCTTCATTAGAACTGCCTTATTAAAGTAAACAGAGAACCATTTTTTAATATTCACAAAAGGCAGGCTTGCTAGGTAATAATTTTTATCATCATTGTTTTATTTGTAGTTCGTGCTTGATGGAGTCATATTGTGCTTTCATTCATGTTTATAGAGTGAATTAGCCAGTGATAAACCCGGCGTGTTCGACTGCATCAAAGAGGGTTTCTTCCGACTGACGGGATGGGGAATGACACCCACCACACGTCTCCTACCAATATACACCCTCCTCCTCCCCACCGTGCTGCACGGCATGCTCAAATACATGATCACGTCCACGATACAATTCATCATGCTGACGGTCCATCGACAGAAGCTGAAAGACGAGGGTAGGGACAGGCTGGACGCCCCGGCCACGCCCACGCACTGACCATGACGTAAGCAGAGGCGAATTTGGAGTTTTGAGATATGGCTACGAAAAATGTCTTTTTGAGCCTCGGAGACTTAAATAGGTGATTCTAAATTTAAGAATTAATATTTGCGAGACTTCATTACTGACATATAAATAAGTTTACAAACCCGTTTCGGATCCGTTATCGACCGAATTGGTGCCGAATTTGACCGTAGTATTTGAGTGGAGGGTCGTGGATATTTTTCGAAATAGCGCGTTACATACATATATGATACTGGTTTATTTTTCAAATACAACTCCAGTCACAAAGTTAAAAAAAAATAGTTTAAGTATTTTTTTTTCATTCACAAACAGCCAAACTGCAATACGTGGGACCACAGCAAACGCGTTCACACACGTTGAATTTTCATTCGTAAACGTCATTTATTCAATTGTATTTATACTGGCAAATAAATGACATAAAGCCTATATTTCGACTTTCCATTTTATTTGAATAAAGAATAAACGCGTTGCAATTGATTAGAATAGTGTTAATACACATAGAAAATGATGCAAATACTGTAAAATTCTGAAGTGTCTACCATCGGGGTGTGTGACTTGCAATTTTACCGTCGGCGATATTTGATCTGACGTAACATTGGTCTGAAGATTCTTCAAGGATCTGCTTGCTGCCCATTAACTCAAGTAGAAACTGCGAAGTGTGATCAGCGAAACAGGACTGCTGCAAACTCTGTCCTCGATTATTATCGTTGGATGGGCTCACAACCCGTAAAAAGTGTCCCACGATTTCACACACTGAAACACAGTTTTTGGCCTTTTTTCAATCAAGTTAAGCGATCTACAATGACACTCAGGAATACCGGCGGCCACCAGAGATGAAGAAAACAAACCCAAACCCTCAGGACGATCAATTGGCCACCAGACAAGGCCAGATATGACTTGCTGTCGCAATGGCGACACCGAAGCACAGCAGAACCGGTAGGTTCATGTGCATGTAGTAGGTGTGGTGAATCAACCGAAAGTATGCAAGGCCTAAACAGGCCAGGGAGCTCCGGCCGCAGGGCCAGGCGGAGCCAGACTGTGCAGTGCGTTGCAAAATACTAAAAGATTATACGCAACATAAAAGTGGGGTAGAATTGGGGTAGCCATAGCACCCCACAATTCAAAGTGAAACAACAGAAATTACTGCACTTACCCTCGAATGTAATTAAATACCAAGCATCCCGCTGCCGAGGCACGTGCGTACCATTTGATTTGCTCTCCTACGTGGGTTGCACATCTAAGTTAAGTCGAGGTTGGAATCTATGCGGCGCTATCGCCCACAATCACGTTGGACCATACATTCTACGGTTGTAATACACTGAGTTTTTATTCGTTCACGCTGTACCTACATTAATAATTAATATTTTAGAAAAAATGGTATTAAACTCACCCAAATCCTGGGATTTTCTGTGTTTCTTCTTCACGGGCCTGCTGTTATTATCAACTGGGAGTCATGCTCGCAGTGACATTTCTCGTGTAACTGTAATCGCAAATTACCGTAAGGTAATCGGAAAGTTCAAGGTCAAGTAATAACAGACTTGATCTCCGGGGCAGGCGCTGCGTGCGGATATACAAGCGCACAAAGCCTTCCGTTCAAGCACAAACAAACGGACACGCGCTCGCACTTGACTATTGTGCCTGAACGTGGATTTGCGAAGCTGACCATTTATGAAATCCGGGTTGAACAACGTCTTCCCGTGACACATCTAAAGCCAAAAAATCCATTGGAAATCAAGGAAATCACGATGACTGTAAGAATGGCAGTCGTTACTGAAAAGGACCATACCCACGAGTGGCAATGTGGTTATGATCTTAATATGTTTACTTTTCTCTTAAAGAAAATCGTGCTCTTACTACGAATAGACATGACGGGAAAACCCCAGCGCAGCTCGAAGATAGAGGCAGACGGCCGTGCGCCGTAGCGCACAGAGCGTCTGGACAGGCTACATCGATTATATGGATGAAGGTCTATTAGAGACAACAATCTTGACATCGATGCCCCAAACTGGACGCTCTCAAAAAAGCGCGAAACTAATGTTGAGTTCGTTCCTGCTTCAAAATTTGAGGAACAAAATGGCTGATTGATTGCAAGCGCACGCTCAGGGCGTGTGTGCGCACGCTAGTGCGCGCTCGTGATCGATCAGCCATTTGGTTCTCAATTTGAAAGAAGGAGACCTCGACATTTAGTTTCGGCTTTTTGGCAGCGTCCAGTTTGCGGCATCGATGTCAAGATTTGTGTCTCTAGATAGACCTTCATTCCACGTATAATCGAGTAAGTGCATAATTTTCTTTTTTCTTTAATTTGGGGTTTGCTATGGCGCTACCCCAATCTACCCCATTTTATGTCCTGCAGTAAACGTTTATTTTTAGTAGTTTTACCACGCACTGCACCTGTGAGTCCGGAGCTCCCTGGGTTGGCAAGTGCCCATCCCTCATGCTAGGCATTGCTTGCATTATGCATGTAGTCTAGTCTAAAAATACCGCTCTCATCAGTCAGCCAACTAAATAGCCTGCCCTTTACAGTCATTTAGATTTTGATGTAAATCTAACAGTACTACAGTAGTGTTACCACTTACTAGCTGCCGTCGAGGGCCCACTTCTCGGCAATGAAAATGTAATTGATCCCGATGTCATGACATGTTTTTTACCTCCTTCCCACCTGAAATCAAACTAACGAGTGCTTGCCAGTGTAAAAACTTCAACTTTACAGTTCCCAGGACTTCTAATTCCAGGGTTGGAGATTTAAATCACTGAGTTAAAATTGAATCAATTCTTTTCGTGTGAAAATTCAGTGATTTAGATCTTAATAATTTGATTTATTGTTTATAATCACTTGATTTGAAAATCATGATTTAATTGTGATTTAAGGATTAGTGGAATCTATTTGCAAACATCCGGCAGACCAGGAAAAAGATTACCCATGATCCTTGGATTTTGATGAGGCATGTCTGTGAAATCTGGGGTCATGATTGCCTTACAATTTGAAAAATGCAAAAGAAAAAGCAATAGCCTGTTAAGTGCGTATTCTATGTTAAGGAATTTTATTGAAAAATTCAAATGTGAGTCTACGCGTCACATAATAATTCACTAACTTGAGTGTCTGGTCCTATACTTTTGCTAAGCGTTCCCAGATGGATTTTCTTCTAACTGCATGACTTACACAATGTTAATTTTAGGGCATGCAAATCAGAGATTCACTGCCTTTCTAAAACACCATTTAAAACCCGGAATTCCTACTTTACAGGAGACCTTATCGACAGCACATTAGATCTAGGTCTCTAACACTCTCCAACTTTAATAGCTGTCATTTCACAATTTCTAATGTTTTTATGAATATATCTGAAATCATAAATTCTTAGATAATTCTTCCCCGTTGCCACACCACAACTCGCTCAAGTCACTCTTGTGTTGCAGCAGATTACTGTCACCTGACATATTTGAAGACAAGTATGATGTAAATGTGTTAGCATATTTTCCCTTCTTTGGTTTGCTTTTCTTACTTTCCCCCAATTAATGTTTGCTTGGTTTATTTTTGGGAGTAGCGGGTGAGGGCGTCAAGGATCTAGTTCTCCAGGCCAGGGATTAGTTAGTTGTTATATTATTTTTTTTTGGGGGGTGGGGAGAAGGTGGCAGGTCGTGGTGTGCTTAATTGTAATTTATCAAATCAAATTTCAATTTGAACCTGTTATTTACAGAAAAATTACAGAGGGTTTGCTTGGTTTTCGGCATCGGACTGCGGAGCCTGATCACCGAAAATGATCCTATTCTCACTCCACTTATCGTCGTTACAGAAGACAGTGTCAGGTATGGTATCATAACATGTTATGTCATCCCCATAATTGAAACAGAAGTTTACTTTGTCCCATGTAATATACAGAGCTCGAAAACTCCACAACAAATAGTTAAAAATAATGATACATTTCGTTCGGTATGTAATGTTCTTGCTTTGATGATAATGCTAGTGATGAAAGGTATTTCATTTTGATACTGATTTAATATAAGCGGTAAAAAAAACAGAAGGAATAAACAGAGCCAAATATGGACTGTGATGATGACTCCATGTGTTATTATAATTTATCCATCTGTTGATATCTAGGTATACTTCTTTAAGGCCCCTTCTGTAAGTTTTGTTGTTATTTGACGAATATTTGTTCATTTTGTTGATTTTTTTAAAATAATTGTTCAATCTACTTTCTCTGAAATGAAGTAGATATGGCCCAGATAAAATGTACTGTTTTGGCAGCTTGAGCTTATTGATGTCATTTTCTCACTGTTACAAATAATTACAAACCACTATTAAAGAAATAGAGACATGATTGCCGAGGGGGGAACAAAAAAATACCTCAGAACCAGGGTTGGCGACAATTTAATCCAGTGAGTGATTAATCATGATTAAATCGATAGATTAATAATTATGATTTTTTTTTGAAAAAATCAGTGCATTTTAAATTCACAAGTCGATTTATTGATATTAATCATGATTTAAATGACAGCCCCTTATATAAAAAGAATCACGATTTTTATCTCCAACTCTGCTCAGAAGCAATGATATGACACAAACTATGTCCAAAGTAACAAATCCAGGTGGGATAGATATGTCTTGAATTTGTTTACTTGGAGAATTGAACTCATAGAAAGCAACACAACAATTACTGACTGTCACAGCAGATTTTCTGCAAAGTAATTACAGAACATGGCAAGAATGGTTGACCATGGAATTTGCATAGGAATACTGAAACTGTTTACTTGATTCTAGCATTCACAGCTATTGGCAAACACTGTCTGGATCCTTCGAGGATAAGGCCACAATCATAGGCTGGGCTGTACTCAATCCTATTATGTCTAGTAGCGCTATTGTTTTTTTTTGTATGGAGAGTGTGTATGAGGTTCAGTGTGTGTGTTAGGATGAACACATCTGTGATTGCAAATTAATGATTGATTACTGTACATGTAGTCAATCATTTGTACTCCTTGTAGGTAATTTAAAAAAAGAGTCCAGTGTTTTATTTGTTTGTATGTTTCACTTCCAGAGTCACACAGTCCTCTGACTCATTAAAGCGGGTTCAGTACTGTTGGAAATCCCAATCTATCAAATGATAACAAATCAACTTCAAACTGCTAAGTTTTAGTTTAATTGACCTATTTCCTTTATACTTTTCTCACATTCTAAAAGGTGAATCACACATGCTCACCATACCATGTCCATCCTTTCTACAGTACGTACCTGTCATCGGTGAATCTTCAGCGGCGCGCCAACATGTAAGTTAGATTTCTATGGAAACACTGTTCTTTGTCTTGTGTGATCGTATATGTGCACTGCTGCTACTGTTGAGATCAACGCTGAAAAGTTAGTTGAGAAATCAATATTTGGCAAGGTTGAATAGTACCAGCTTTCATTATTAGATTGAGCATTCAGCAATGTTAATGCTGAATTATAAAATGGTATTCCTATTAGTAATATTCACGTTGTGTTGATAGAAAGCTTATAATTTTTCAGACTCACAAACTCAAATTTGTCTTTAAAACGATAGTCATGTTTCATATGAGTTCCATTTTATTTTTGAATTAATTTCTGTAATATGATGACTTGAAGTAGTCAGAAAATCAGTATTTCACATTACTGCCACTTTGTGTGTGATCAAAGACTGTTCAATTTTTGTACTATACATTTATAAAATGTGTGTGTTGTGTGTGTGTGTGTGTGTGTGTGTTTGATAAACATATAGCATAATCAATATAGAAAAAGTCACCAAAGCTTCTTTGTGGGTTACAAAACACCAATTTGGTGACAAATGAATAACATTTGTCTTTCAGAAAATTTGTTTATAATGTTGATGTGGTATTTTCATAAAATTAGAACAGCAAAGTATGTCTAGTAAAGATGTGTTTCCCATATTGAAACTTAGATACATGAGATTGCGTTGTTCTTACATGACTATAACAACTTGTAGTTTAGTACTTTATGTACAGCTAAAAATGAAAATACACGTGTGTGAATGCGCTGACTTGTCTATATTGTGTACAGGCCGTTTCTTCACAATTGAAGGGTTATTGGGGTTCCTTCATTGGTACAAGGCATCTAGGTCTGGGACGTGAATCATATATTTCACGTGAGGACTGGACACCCATTCCAGGTGATGTGTTACCTGATTTATATTTACTTATTATTTATTTATTTATTATTTATTTTATATTTATTCATTCCATTTATTTATCATTTAATTTCTTTTTTATTAATTCACTAAGGTACTATATATCTACATTTTCTCTCAGTCTATGAGTGTAATATAAGAAGATGACAACAAAGTCTAGCTTGGTTTTGGTATGGTAGAGCAGTGAAATGTTACTTGTGACTAGAGTACAATCGACTGTTCAGGGATTTTAGGCAGCAAATTTCCCTTGAATATCTATGAAGTTTCCCTAGAAAAAAGTTCACCTAATGAGAAATTAAAAAAAGGTGATCCTGATACTTAGCGGATGACAAATAACATTTTTGACACTAAGCGCAACAAATAATAAAACAATTAAACAGATAGAAAATAAAATATAAAACGACAATCAAACACAGCTAAACAACAGCAAAATTATTAAGTCGTTCAAATGAACCCTGTTTGTTCTTTTGTGGGGGTGGGAAGGGAAAGGTGTGTGTCGGCCTGTAGTAGTAGTAATCCAAGGTTTTAAATCCGGTTTGTCCCGAGCTACGGCGTGGCGGATCACCTCCGCAATCACAGAAATCACCTCACCGCTTCCTTCCATTTACTCTACTTCGGACGGCATCCTCCTCCTCAACCAAACCCTCGCTACTCTCCCACCCCTGCTTCGTTCCATGTCTTCATCGGTCGTTCCCTTCCCTCTGACCAGGCACCTCAAACTCAAGTGCCCTTCTCAAAACATGATCAACATCCCTCCTCAACACATGCCATAACCAAGTACTCGTCGTGACGAAGGGCGGTGGTGATGAGATTCTCTACTGAATGAACTGTTCACTTTGTTGCTTCTCCATCTTATGAGAATGGATTTTGATCAGCGTTAACCCTGCCTCTGAAAGTGCTGAAAGTTTTATCTTGTTGTGGTGGCCAGAAAGGAATTTTTATTTTTCAATTTTTCCTGCATCATGATTAATAATTGTCTGTTATTTTTGTCTTGCTCCTTTTTCAGGGAAGTTCATTCTTACAGCCAACCATAGCAGAGTCCTTGGTAGTTTGACTTCTCAAAACCATCAGCATGGCTGTCACCACCACCGTTCCTCTCGGCTAGTTTAGTTGACATCAATTACAGGTAATGAAGTGATAACATGTTAGAGTATTTGTAATTTGAACAGGTTTATCATTGATACACTTTACCAGATGAGTTTTTCCCAACATCTATGTAGTATTCAGTAGATTTAGAACAGTTTTTTGAAACGTAACCTTAAGTTCATCATATTTGTGATGGAATTAAAACGGCTTTTTTAAGTTTTAATTCCAAATATGTACCCCTTCTGCTGAGCAAATTCTGCCAGAATCTATTAAGTCACCAGAGAACAAACCTCACTAGATTTTGATCTTAAATTGTTTGTAATATTTTCACCTCTTACATGAAAATTTAGAATTATTCTTACTTACTTAATCAGCTATGTTAGGGCCTCATGATCAGTTGTCCGCTTAACTCTTTTTTCGTATTAAATGCCAGAGCGGACTCGTAAGCTTAAATTTTGGGTAATCCGCAATATTTTGACTATTCTGACATATTTTTCATGCATGTTTCATAATGCAAATAAAAGTAGTTTTGGCAAGCATCTGCTGGACTAGTTACTTTAGATTTGGCGTAGCCTGCCTTGATTTTTTGCTAGCCATTGCTAGCGGGCCTACTGATTTATTAATTGTGCAACACTGGCTATGATGTATCTGCATGGTTAACCCTGATACCACCGGGGGGGGGGCGCGGGAAATGGCCCCCTCGACAAATTTCGCGATTACGCCGTGCACGAATTTTTCTGACCGCGCCGTTCACTTGGCTTTTTAACTTTCAAGTTTTGGTGCATCATTGTTAAGACCATTTTCGCAAAAATCAGACGTACCGTTACGCGCCTGCGTGAGCTTTTACGTTACATGCAGTGCAGACCTCCCAGACATTGCTCAGAAACCGTTGATATTTGTGTAACAAAATCAATGCAAATTGTGTTTCAAAACCAAAATCATAGATGTATATGATTATTTTACTTTAATGGTAGAAATGGTAATTAATTTGTGCTGTTTCATGATCGCAGAAGTCCCCGACAATAATTTATGCAAAATAAACATATAAACAAAGGTCGAAAAAACAAGGAATACATAAGAAATTCACACAAAAAATATAAGCAGTACATAAGAAAATAATTCGCATGATCGGCAAATTTTTTTTGGAGGTAATTGTCACAAATGTCTAAGGCTATTTTCACCAAACTTAGCATTCTACATAGCTGTTTTAGTGAGTTAGTAGGCAAAAATATCCGGTATTTTTGTTTCATAAATTCTGCATAAATTATTATTAAAAATATAAAATATGTATTTTTTTGAAATCTAAGATAACCAGTCGTAGCATTACATCCAGCTGTAATGCGCGATGCAAATTTTCGCGGCGGATTCGCTGCGATCTACCGGCCAGAGATCTTGGGCGGGCGGCGCCCCCCCCGCTGATAACAGACCGAAAGATTAGCCCCGGTTTATATTACGGC
>JZLH01S0068648.1:18842-30007 GCA_001188425.1 Eucidaris tribuloides
ATACACTATGTTTCCACCTATTTTGGTGCTTGAGGAATTCTTTACTTCTCCCAATCATGTCACTACCTTTTAACTAAATTTGCTCAATCTTTCAGTGTTGGATTTCTAAAAATGTTGTGGATTCACTGAATCGACATTAACATGTTTGGGGAAAACTTCTCTTTTAACATCATACATTTAATGGTGTATGCTCAAAACTTGTTTCAGGGCAGAAAATAGGAATTAAATGGGGCAAGGCCATTCCTGAAAAGGGCAAGAACAAGGGCAGACATTTGTGAGCCATTGTGGGCATCAAGGCCAAACAAAAAGGGCACCAGACACTAAACATTTGAAGAGTAAAACAAGAAAAGAATGGTCACAAAGGGAGTGAAAAGGGTACTCAATCATATACACAGTCAAGAAAGATTAAATAGATTTAATGGAAATAAAGGTTAGGGAAGGGCATCAAGGCAAATAGAAAAAAGGGCACCTTCGTTGTAGCCTTTAGTGGAGTAGAGAGGGCACTAAGGCCAAAGAGATGGGCACTGAAGCTTAGCCACAGCCTTAGTTGGCCTTTGGTTACAATTCCTATTTCCTGCGAAAACATCATCAACAGATTATTGGTACTTGTCCATCTACTTCATTGAATCATTTGCCTCTCTTTTAACCCATTGCCTCGGATATTTTATAATTCAGAGTAAATACATGGCGCATCCGGTTCCTGTAGCTAACGGGTTAAATGGCCATTACAGCAAATATCATATGCTTTCGTGAACCCGGAGATAACTAGTATGCAAACTTTGAGAAACCTTGTGTTTAGTAAACAGTGGACGAGCAATCAATATTAGACTTGAGGTTACAAACAATGCCATGCCCAGGTCTCTTTTCATTGGCCAGAGAAATTGATCGTAAAGACTTTTAGTCAGAAAATCAATGAAGATGCTTTCATACAATGCACCCTGTCTGGCCATAAGCATTTACATATAGTTGCCCGCTGGCGTTACCGACCTGTTGGTGAATAGAGTATATCAATCAAGGAGTTAACGCATAGAATTACATCAGATTTGCGAATATCGAGAGCTTTCGGAAATGTACATGGGACTTTTACTAGAGAAGAATGTAAACAATACAGTGTGTCGATTGGTTGTTTTGTGATGAAGATATCTAAAGAGGAGGGTGATGGTAAGTGCATGTTGCTGCAAATACACTGCATATTGTCTGAATTTCTTTTTGTCTGTCAGTGAAGTGGGTGAAAGTGGTATCAATGTTGATCCTTTCAGGGCTTCAGAAACATATCTAGAAAAACACTACTTAAACTGCAGCAAAGTCTGATTGATATACATCAAAAGCATAGTTGCAATATTGCCAATTTTTAAAAACATGTTTCCATCTTTTTTTGACCATCCAAAAGGGCATATTTATTGAAAAAATGCATGAACATTATACATAATTCATATGAAGAATACGAGATATGGTACATAACAGAGTCAGAAAAAAAAAATCAAGACACTTGTATTCTGTACTTTCAAACTTGCTTTTTCATGAGAGAATTTTTTTACCCAGTATGCATGTACAGTCATGTAAATACATGTAGGTAATTCAGTACCTTTTTAAAATAAGGCAACAGCTTAAGTCACAATATTACACAGTTTAAATTCTTAGCAAATATGTATGAAAGGAAAGAATTTTCTTGAATAACTGGCATTTAAGAAATTTTACTTTCTAAAAATAAAGATAAATTTGCAATTTTAAGAAAATAGAATTTCAACCCTCAGAAAACTTGCACTATATGTACTGTACGTGTTTAAAGTTGTGAGTTTAAAAAGAAATGAATCTGAATTTTAGAAAACAAAACTTTTAAGATGAAAAAAATTGGTGCATGTCTGTAAAATAATATAACATGTAGAAGGAAACACAATTCATGAAATAGTCAAAATGTGTTTCTATTTTAGAAAATGGAAAAATTAACAGGAAATGGAAGAATTTTATAGGACCTGTACAGTTTTAGTATTAGAAAAGGGAAAAGTTGGGTTTTACTAGTAAACACATTGGCTGATTGTACTGAAGTTGTATCACACTTTGTCACGTGCTGTGCTTCTTGGAACTCTAAGGACTTGGTTGGCATAGTTCCTCATCAACCACTTGTTAATTTTCGGATCTCGAGGGAATCGCGGAAATTGTGGGATTCGCTGGGAAATACCCGGAAACATGACCAAAATACTACAAAAACATCTACACATATCATGTGCATCTGTTAACTGGTGTATGCTCTTTTGCTCCATGCAAAATGAATCCTTAATGCATCCCCTTCTATACAAAGTGACTTAGTTTCAAAATATTTGCATTTAAGTTTGTAAACAATTTCCAAATGAGTGTACAAGGATATTAGCTTACGGTGGAAAAAAATATTGCTATTGAATCTATCCACATAGATTCAATGTATCCTTCACTTTATTTTCATGCCTCCACCCCACAAAAGAGCGGGAGACATTTTTTTAAAGACAAAAACCACAGTGCAAAATGATATTGTATTACATGTACTGTTTATCTTGCAAAATGATATTAGTTCCCAACATGTATTTTGAATATATTCTGAGTCCTGACTATAATGTTAATTGTATTTTGATTTTTGAATGTGTTTATATGAAATATGTTTTCAAATTTCTTGAATTTCTTTAAATGTAATTGCTTCATATCCTTAAAATATTATTGTACATTTTAGCGCAATGTCCTGTACTTGTACATGCACTTTATTGATTTTTTTGAAAAAAAAAAATAATACAATGCAACAGCGCTCAAAATACATGGGGGCTTGGGGCTATTTGCCCCTGTAATGCAAAAAAGAGCCTCCGAAAATGTCAAAAGAGCCCCCAAAAATTTCCATAGACACAATGTAATTTGTAGCCAAATTTAGCCAATGGCTCCAAAAGTAGCCCCCAAAATTTAAAATTAATTTTTCCCCTGCAATACAAACATGATGGAAAGAAACTTCTTTAAAAAGAATTGAATTACATTTGGATATTCTGAAATTTATGTTTGTATGGACATCTACACTAATATTTTGTAAATGTTTTTTTTAATAGTTGTAAAAGTTAGAAGTACTGTAGGCAACCTACTGCCAGAAAACAGATAAATTGTTTAATTTCTTCTAAAGGAGATATTTTCAGCAAAATGATAAAATAGGCCATTGAAGTACACTTTCATTATCACTATGTTCAAATTGTCAGATTGTATGTAAGTTTGTATCCCACTGTGTCACGTGCTGTGCTTCTTGGAACTCTAAGGACTTTGTTGGCATAGTTCCTCGTCAACCACTTGTTAATTTCCGGAACTGGAGGGAATCCCGGAAATTGTGGGATTCGCTGGGAAATACCCGGAAACATGACCAAAATACTACAAAAACATCTACACATATCATGTGCATCTGTTAACTGGTGTATGCTCATTTGCTCCATGCAAAATGAATCCTTAATGCATCCCCTTCTATACAAAGTCACTTAGTTTCAAAATATTTGCATTTAAGTTTGTAAAACAATTTCCAAAATGAGTGTACAAGGATATCACCTCATGGTGGAAAAAATATTGCTATTGAATCTGTCCACATAGATTCAATGTATCCTTCACTTTATTTTCATATCTCCACCCCACAAAAGAGCGGGAGACATTTTTTTAAAGATGAAAACCACAATGCAAAATGATATTGTATTACATGTACTGTTTATCTTGAAAATGATATTAGTTCCCACATTTATTTTGAATATATTCTGAGTCCTGACTATAATGTTAATGTTAGTACTGTATTTTGACTTTTCAATGTGTTTATATGAAATAGTTTTCAAATTTCTTGAATTTCTTTAAATATAATTGCTTCATATCCTTAAAATATTATTGTACATCTTAGAGCAATGTCCTGTACATGTACATGCACTTATTGATTTTTGTGAAAAAAAATAATACAGTGCAAAAGTGCTCAAAGTACATGGGGGCTTGGGGCGATTTGCCCCCTGTAACGCAAAAAAAAAAACCCTCCGAAAATGTCAAAAGAGCCCCCCAAAATTTCCATAGACACAATGTAAATTGTAGCCAAATTTAGCCAATGGCTCCAAAAGTATCCCCTGAAAATTTAAAATTAATTTTTCCCCTGCAATACAAACATGATGGAAAGAAACCTCTTTTTAAAAAATTGAATTACATTTGGATATTCTGAAATTTATGTTTGTATGTAGGCCTACATCTACACTAATATTTTGTAAATGTTTTTTTTTAATAGTAGTAAAAGTTAGAAGTACTGTAGGCAACCTATTGCCATAAAACAGATAAATTGTATAATTTCTTCTAAAGGAGATATTTTCAGCAAAATGATAAAATATGCCATTGAAATACACTTTCATTATCACCATGTTCAAATTGTCTGATTGTATGCAAGTTTGTATCCCATTGTGTCACATGTTGTGCTTCTTGGAACTCTATAAGGACTTCTTGGCATAGTTCCTCGTCAACCACTTGTTGATTTCCGGATCTCGAGGGAATCCCGGAAATTGTGGGATTTGCTGGGAAATACCCGGAAACATGACCAAAATAGAACAGAAACATCTACACATTACATTCAGACAATTTTTTGCAACTTTGGGGGCTTACATGTATTTTTAGAAATCATCATTATCATTCTGAACCTAATTGTGGTAATCTCACACAGGTCACCCTGAAGTGTTAAAAGTTTAAATTTGAAGTAGTTTCTATTTATCGTTTGGTAGTTATCACACATAATGCTTGCCGTTACGGACATTACATTTTTTGGACATGACTTTTCACCTACCAACACATTTGTCAAAATTTTGGGAGCTTAAGCATGAATTGAAACCAATTTTCTTTTGAAATGGGTGCTAAGGACCTGTTTAAGTTGTAGGATAATAATTAGATACAACAGATTCAGTATATCCCATACAGGACCATAAATGTTGCGTTACGGACATAACATTTTCAATGTTACGGACATTACACCTCGGACCACTTTTTTAGGTCCTTATGATTAAACTTAAAAGCATTTGATAACTAATGTTAAACTTATAGTAGTCATTTTTGGTCCTTTCTTAACTATAAACTACTATAAATTAATTCTGAAGTGCTGTTGAATGTGAAATAATGAGACTCAAAGATTGTGCATTTTTCAAAAAAGATGAGAAAATTTTGCAAGAAAATGGGTTTTTTGAAGAAAAGTATGTCTAAATACATTATACTTCAAATGTATTCAAATACCACTCAAATTTAAGAGTTTGATGAGTTCTATTGTATGATACTAAATTTATCACTGTAGCACATATATTTTTGGAATTATTACAGATTTCATGATTCTGAGCTCGAGTAACATTTTTCGCGGAATTGCCCATCTGTCAAAGTTCTGGTGCTCTAATCCAGCATTCCCAGCAAAATGAATCCTTAATGCATCCCCTTCTATACAAAGTGACATAGTTTCAGAATATTTGCATTTAAATTTGTAAAACAATTTCCAAATGAGTGTACAAGGATATTAGCTCATGGTTGAAAAAAAATATTGCTGTTACATGTAAATCTGTCCACATAGATTCAATATCCTTCACCTTTTACTTATATGTCTCCACCCCACAAAAGAGCCGGAGCCATGACAAAAACCACAATGCCAAGTAATATTGTATTATATTGTTTTATCTTGCAAAATGATATTAGTATCCATTTATTTTCAATATTTCCCCCGAGTCCTGACTGTAATGTTGTTAGTAATGTTAGTGATGTGTTTATATGAAATATGTTTTCAATTTTCTTGAATTTGTTTCCATAATTGCTTCATATCCTTAAAACGTTATTGCACATCTTAGGGTAATGTACATACAGTTCGGCCTCGATTAACCGGCCACGTTGGGACCAGCAGTCATCCGTATAAGTGATATGGCCGGATAAGAGAGATAATGTACAAACACAGTATGGGGGGGAGTTAATGCATGTCCTATGTTATAGTATTACAACCCACACACCATGTGCAAATTGCAACAGACCACACGAATGAGTTACTTTGTTTACTTTTCCCCCAATACCCAGCAAGTTTATGTGTACACTTCTGATAAAGGTGTATCAATTACAGGCAATGACTGATAAGTCCATTGTCCAGATAATGGAGAGAGCCGGTTAACCGATGGCCCGTATAACCGAGGCCGAGCTGTATACTGTTCATGTACATGCACTTTACTGATTTTCTGGAAAAAATAACACAATACAAACAGGATGGAAAGAAACCTTTTTTAAAAACATTAAATTACATGTGAATACTCTGAAATTTATGTTTATTGTTGTACATGTATGTGTTTGTATGGACATTTACATTAATATAGTTTAACGTTTTTTGTTTTGTTTTGTTAGAAATTGTTAGTAAAAGTTAGAAGTACTTACTGTAGTCAACCTACATGTAGGGACAGTGATTTTCCACGATAACGGAAAACGGATGGAATTTCCGGAAATCACAACTTGAAACGGAAAATTATGGAAAACCTCTTTTTTCTCCAAATTTTTAACTTTTTGAAAGGAACAAACACAAAACTCAGAAGCAAAAATTAAGAAAAAGTTGACACAGAAACAGCGAGAAATATTGTTTCAAGTTTTAGTAAACGGAATTGTCTTTTTTCATGTATACAAAGTCTAGCGGTAAAACGAATTCCATTTATTCAGAGCAAGATGAAACGGAATGCCATATTTTTGGAAACGGAAAAGGCCTTTTCTTGAAACGGAAAATCACTGTCCCTATACAATTTTATGTAGTACCATAAAATCATTAAAAAAATGTTAAATTTCTTGTAAAGGTGATAGTTTCAGCAAAATGATAAAATAGTCCATTAAGATTCACTTTCATTATCACCATGTCCAAATTTCCTGTGTAATGTTGCAAGAAAATATAATTTTGAGGATAATTTCATATGTTATTTTCCCTGTCCCATTTTTATGCTATTTACTGTAGTCTATTACAGTATATGTGTTTGATGCATTTCTAATTGCTTGAATGATATATGTATTATCATTTATGTTTTGTCAAGCAATCTACTTTTCATACAAAGCCTGTCCATGTAGCTTACCAAATTACATGTACATTGGCTATAACATGTTTCTATAATCACTTAGTATCAGTTACAGTGTTTGCAGTCCTAATTGCCAATAAGCTGAGTGGATTCACAAATCATTGTTATTCACATCTAATTATGTCACAGCATGAAGCGTCACAATATCCTTGTGCCTTTCAACTAACAGAAGCCTTGGACAATCACAAATCCCCAAATCACAAACTGAATAATATTAAAAGTGACAATAAAAAGGGTTGTGTTTTGTTGAAACAAGGACACAACATGTAGCCCCTTTAAAGTCCTTATTGTGAAAGTGCTTCTCAATTGTTCATGCACCACGTAACATGCGTCAGAGGAGACAACAATGCATTACAAGTCCTTCTCGTGCTTGGGTAAATCTTACCTTTCTGCTTTTATAGTTGAAAACCAATAAAGAAGAAAAAAAGAAATCTTATGTTCACTGTTGTGGTGATGAAAGAAGAAGCGTTTCATTCGGACTTTTTTTTTGGCCGTTCTCCACTGATGATGCAGATTTCTGAGAATTAGAGTTTCCACATCAATACAAAGTGGGGTCAGATTATATCAAGCATGACTGTTGTTTCATGGGCTCCATTCACTGATTCACACCATAAAACAAAGTTTATTCTAGGATAGGTTTGTTTTGGTGTGAAATAGACACTTTTTAAACATGTAGTTGGACATGAATTATTCTCAAAACAGTTCATGGATGCAAGCCATTCTCAAAATAGTTCACTTTGTGTAGGCATGCATGTTTAGCTCACCTGGGCAACTGCAACATATAGTTTCCACTTTTTGTCAGTGTATGTTTGTACATGTTGCTGTGCAATTATGTAACCCTGGCACCATTACCGTTCAAGTGTACAACTGTCTCATTTTATTTCAAATTCAAATTCAAATTCAAATTCAAATTTATTTCATTTCAATTCCCGATTTAAAACAAACAAACAAGCAAACAAATACAACAGAAAAAAATAATATAAAACAAAATTACAATACATTATCAGAACAATTTGGAATCGAGGAAGACTGCATAAAACGTTCTGTCAAAGCTGTATTCCTATAAGAAAATTACATAAATATGTTACAATTAAATAAGGAAAAGTACACTACGATTACACAATTACAAACAGACAGACTACATTACATAACGGTGGAATGAAAACAGATATAATATTTGTATAAACAGAACAAGTAACTCCTCCTAATAGACAAGTATTTAAATTCAGACAGGTATGCAGAATAATTTTTGAAGTGTATTTTATCAGACAGGTTTTAAATTTCCTTTTAAACGTATTTAGTGATTTGGATTCAATAATATCATTTTATATAGTATTCCATAAGCATGGTCCAGAATATTGAAATGAATGAAAAGCAAATTGTTTAGTTATATTCCACAGATGATGTTGATGTCTATCGATGATTTCAGTCATCAATTTATTTAAAAATACTTCTTTAAACAGACTTCAATTACATGACAATGATGTGAATTGTAGATCAAAGAAACCTGTGAAGGGGATCAACAAAAATGATAAATGATTTATCCAGGACTGCCCACTAATGTACATTACACAAAAATGTTTAAATCCCTAAATTGATTTAAAGGCATAATTAAACAATATGATCACAGCTCTAAAAAAATCTGAGCTCCATAACACTCCCTGCTTTAAGTCTCTTTGTTAAGGTCTAAAAATGAAGCCATGAAAAATGTACTTCAAAACGTCATGTGTAAAGGTAAAGGTGAGTTGTTTTATCGTCTTGTACCACTGTAGAACAATGCTCACACAACGTCACACATTAGCCCCTGATCATTGTGAAGGTCATGTATGAAGGTCGAAGGTCAAATGTTCAAATTTACCTGTAAGTTTTTACTGGGGTTAGTATCTTTCTAACCGTAAGCGCATTTGTAACCACACTTGGATGGTAGATATGCCTTACGGTGGCCTCAATGTTATTTTGGGGGTAAACGTCACATATATGCCAAAGATCAAAAGAGGTGAAATGTTAAAATTTACCTGCAAGTTTCTACTGGGACTGTTAACTTTGTAACTACATGTATTACATGTAGCCCATTTGTAAACAAACTTTGATGGCTAGACATATTGCCATTATCCTACATATTATTTACACATTATGAACTATGCATTTTTAAAAAGACAATTTTAAATAGACAATATACATCAAATTTCATAGTTTTTTGTGTGTATATTTCGTGTATTGTGTCAGATCTTGGCAACTACCAAAGTGGCGGCACTCGTGTTCTGATCATCAGTAACAACAACCGTGAGGATCTGGGTTTCACCATCAAGGGAGGATCGGAACAAGGCACACCAATCTCTGTCAGCAGAGTGGAGCGGGGGTCGGAGGCAGGTCAGTTCCATGTCAAATTGTTGGTATGCCCAGTAGTAGTGCACAGGGGCATCACTAGAACTTTTTCATTGGGGGGGGGGTGTACCCAACAGGATTCAGCACTCAAACCCAACAAGTGTGGAAAAAGGGTCCTCTGTATTTTACCCAACAGCAAAAAAAAAAAAAAGAAAAAAAAATGTCTTCTGTTATTTTTACCTGATAGAATTGCAAATGACCCAACAATTTCCCAAACAATGAGGGGAGGTGGTTGTGTTTACCCCTCATACCCCTTGTAATCGATGCCTCTGGTGCTGCCATATTTCAGTTATATCCTTTTAAAAAAGGACTTCAGATATTTTTTATTTCATGAACACATGTTATTTAATCATAATGTGATTGTCTGTTGGTAATTTCTTGGTTTTGATTATACTCCAACATATAAGCAATCATGCTGATATTTTTGCATGTTTGCATGGTTTCAGGACATGTTTTTGCCTCAGTACTGGCTAAAAGAGGTATTTGAAGTCTAGAATCAGAAATGGTTTAACAAGAGATGGTTGATTCACCATTTAACCACAACTCTCTAGTATCCATGCTATTTATCATCATTTAGAAAGTTTTCTTTGAAAATTCATAATAAGCTTCATTATTTTTCCATATAATCAATGTGAATAATCTTTTTTGTGTACGCATAAAATAGACAATAGTTTAACATTGATATAAGTGAACAAAATACAATGAAGCACAGTTTAAATTAAAAAACAAATAAATAATTAAGGAATTTGGAAAAAAGAATGAAATACATAAAGATGAATCTGACTTTTGCAACTTTTAATTATTCTAACGCATGATCCTAAAGCCCAAGTTTAGTTTTGGAGATTTTTTTTTAATTTGAAAGCTTTATGCCCAAACGTCATATCCCAGCAATAATAGATTCTGAATGTCTTTAGTTTTTTTTAATTAATTAACGAAAAATCGTCGGGGGGGGGGGGGAACCCCTGAAATTTTCAACTATATTTTACATTATAGCATCCAAGGGGTTAATAAGGTGTTAAGGTTATATGAGTTATACCACATTTGGGGATATGACGTTTGGGCATGAAGCTAAATTTCAATTAAAAAATTTCCCCAAAACTAAACTTGGGCTTTAATGAATATTTCTGCCAAATTTCATGATTCCCCAAGCTCATGCTAGTAACATGTATTTGAGCAAAAATATAATTTTGCATAAATTTGCATATTCAATTAATTATTGAATAACATTACTAGTTTCCATAAATTTGTCTATGCATTCTTTTAGAGGGCATCAAGATCCATATACATGTATATATAAATTTGGTGCTTGTTGCACAGTTGGTTGAGATCCAAAAGGAGGGGGGGGGGCATCACGCCCCTCCCCCAGTTTTTCATACCTCTAGAAATCCCAATCTATTAAGGATTGAAGACAGAGGCGTCGATACGTTTCAGGAATACAAAGCATTGGAGGGGCAGAGTTTTGTTCACGCACAATGCCTTGCCCCTCCAATGCTTTGTATTCCTGAAACCTGTCGACGCCTCTGATTGAAGACATTAATTAACAGTAATTACAGGTTTAACTCTTACATGCCAGAGGATTTGAACCTCTATGGACTTTATGTGTATTATTTGGTGCAGATCTGCGACTTCGGCATGTTAAGAGTTAAACAAAATCTGAGCTACATATCGTCAATGCTATAAGTGTCTGATAATCAGGTCTAA
>JZLH01S0068659.1:0-10408 GCA_001188425.1 Eucidaris tribuloides
TTGTAAAGCTTTTTAAAATAGTAATGATAAATCATTGTGGAGGTGGCCGGGCAGTAGAACGCACATCTCCCAATCAAAGCGTAGTGGGTTTGAGCCCAGCTAATATCCGACATGATTGCCCTTCAGCAAGGCATTTTATCCACATTGCTGAGTGAGCACTATAAGTGCTGGATTGAATTGTCTCTATTGACTGGGGTAATAATAATGTGTACATGCTATGATACTGTGGTGACTAGTGCACTCACTATTATTTGTTTGATGAAATTAGGATGTTATTCACCTTGACAGCCTGCTTTGTACAATGTCTTCACCGTCGTCCTCCATTCTGTCATCCTCAACGTCATCATCAAACACCGGACCGTCGATGGAGCTGCGCGAGAGTTTGGCAGCCACGACGCCTCTCCGCAGGATCATTCCCAGAATGCCCGGCCTGAAGGTACGCGACGAGAGATCCACCCTCCTCCACAGATCATCATCGTATCTGTTACATAAACAAAATTGTTATTTATTTTATTTCTAACTCTTTACTCAGCCATTCACTCACTCCTCTTTTTTTATCCTCTTTTTGTCCAGTTCTCTCACTCCTCCTTTACCTGGTCTCTTAATCGCTTTTGTCTCATAGGCGATCCTGGATGCTACATCAGCTCATACCCGGAATTAAATACCACGCGCTAACGCAGACCCGGGTTGTTTCCATAGAAAGTGTATAATCGGTCAGTATCCGATTCTACGCATGTATGCAGTTGTGACCGGATGTCTGGAAAGTTGGCTTAGTGCATTGTGGGTAAATAAACATCCGTCATGGCGGCTGGTACGATTTGCCGGTCGATGCAGTCAATTGCGTTTTGGATGGTGTGTTAACAGTCTAGTTTGGCACTGTCAGATGAAGCACCACAACCCTGGCGAAGGAAACATACCGCGACCTCACATCAGCTGTATCGGATTATTGAACCCAGCATGTTTCCACAGCACTGAAACGGGGAACTAACCCGGAAAGAATTACCTCAGGAGACGGGTACGTTAATCGGATTTTTTGTGGCTATCGGATTCTGAAAAATCCGATACCGGTCTGTTTCAACAGGCTCTACTATCGGAAAGAATCCGATAGACCCGGAATTTTGGGTTGTGTAGAAACACGCCGAAAGTTATGTGCACCTGCGCCAATCGGCAACGACACTTTCCCGCTACCAAATCAGAGGAGCAGATGGAAGCATCCATGATTGGTCGTGAAACCGTTCTCATCAGAAATGAAAAGTAAGTGCTGTTGAAAAGATTTAATATTTGTTGTTACTTGGAATTTACCTGGATTAATCATAACTTGCATCAATCTATTTGTGTGTCATATATTATATAAATAGTGTATGATGTGGAATGTACTATACTGCCCCCCCCCCCAATAACAAAAGGGCATAACTGACATTTTGGTGTTTTGGAGATATTGAGCAAAATGTATTATTCACACACGTAAAGCCCATTTCAGTAAGTCAACTTTAACAAGCGGAAAATTTATTGAAACAAAGGACACTTTCTAATTAAAATATTTTTTTGTTCTGCATGTTTTAAACAATGAATGTAGCTAAGTCCCCTACACAAAATTAACTCAATTTGAAAAACAAATGTTAGTTACGACCAATTTTGAAGTCATGGGGAGAGGAGGGGGGAAGGGAGGAGGGCAGTATACTAGATATGTGCACGAACAAATATGCATAATCATCAATCGAGCGCAAGTTATTATTATCAACGAGGCCAGAAGCAGAGTTGAAATAGAGCTGCACGAGAGGATAATTATAATGCATTTGAGTTACATATAAAGCTAGGAGAGTGTACAACATAAATAAACCATTAAATAAAGTGTATTAACATTAGGAATTTAGTATCATAGTGTAACAATAAAAACAACATGGCAAAAATGAACCTAACACCATGGAGCAGTGCACAGCACACCCAAAACACAACAGCAACCACGTGAGTGGCAGTATAATGAACACCTAAATGCACTAGCGTAATCCATGGCGTATACGCCACTGAAACGCTAATGAACTGAGACGGGGAACAATTCACACCTGAATTATTGCGCTGAGAAATACTCACGCAACATAAAAAAAAGCGATCAGCGTACTCCTTATTTCTTATCTACACATGAAATATGAAACAATAAATAATAGTAGCAAAGCAATTGGGTTGTTCTACAAAACCCACATCTCTTAAGTCAAATGTCTACTCTTAATTAGAAATAAGAATGTAAGTAGTAAATAATCACAGGTTTTAAATCCGGTTTAGATAACGCCCAAGCAATACGGGGGTGGCCGGATTCACCTCGCACTCACAAAGAAATGCACCATCAACCACCCCCTCCACTTTAATACCTCTATTCGGAACGCACATCCTCACTCACTACAACCCAACTCTCATCCATACTCTCCTCCACGCACCCTGCTTATTTACCCATGTCTTCTATCGGATCGCCCATTCCACCCAATCATGGCCAGCCACCAATACAAAAAAATCAAGCGCCCTATCTTCCAAAATGAAACACATGATCAAACATCAATCTCACTCAAACACATGATCCAATACCAAAACGTACTAACCGTTCGCAAGAAAAACACTTCGCCCATCATGATCCACCTGTCACTCTAAACACCCAAACAACTGCATCCAAACACCTCAGTCTTCTTACCTGTCCATTAGATTCCACACTCAAAACAACATCAGACTAACTCAAAACCATATAGCTCTAAATCCAAGTCCTTCTCAGAATGACCCGAAATACTCAATTTTCAACTCAAAACTACCATAGGTTTCACTCACCAATATCAACACAAAAATATAACTAAATCCTTAATCATCTTTAGAGGAAATCTTTTACCCAATATAACAACTACTCCACATTATCCCAATAAAACTAATCACGCCAATCCAAACTCTTGCCCAATTGCTGTCCAACAAAACAGCTGCCACAAGAAACTTGAGAAACAACAAACCTCAACAAAAAACAAAACAACAACTCACATAACACATAACTGATCAACACAAAAACAAGTAAGTAAAAACTCACTCTATACGTGGTTACAAACCTATCGAAATACAACATAAAAAAAAAGAAAAAACAAAAAAAAAAAAACTTATTCCAAACAATGTACCCACAAACATACATCTTCTGGATCCATAATTTTATATTATTCAAACTAAATTTTCACATCACTAACAAATCATAACAAATATGCCAACACTACAAAAACAGGAAAAAAAAACAGGGGAAGATCAAACTCTCCTTCATAAGAAATAAACACTTGTGCATCTCCCACTGATTCCATTCCCCACATTTCCGCCACACAACAACTTGAATTTGCCCTCACATCTCTTTCCACACATGCCGCATGGGTCTACCTTACTTCACTGATACTTCTCTTCTGCTCCACTTACCATCATTTTTTGCTTTCCAAGGTTTACCTTCAAACCCCCTTGCTCTCAAAAAAGCCATCTTCCATTTCCAGAACTTTTCCCCTCATTCCCCTCCAACGTCTCACTCATGCAAAAACCAAACTCATCAGACATACAGCACTTGGTCATCAAACCTTTCTCTCTGCATTCTCTGTAACACCACATCAATCACCAATTGCAAAAATCAGATGCGATAACACACTGAACCTTGAATGGCATCACTACCCACTTCACCTCAAAATATACCTCAAGACAACTCTGACCCAACTCTAACTCTTGTTTTAGCCCTTCATACAACTCATCATCATTCACTCTGACCATTGGGCCTCCGGTATACCTTTTCTTTCTCATCGCCCACCTATCACGACTTCCTTGGGACTCTATCAAATCCTTCTCGCAGATCAACAAAACAACATGTACCAATCAACTTTCTTTCCCTTCGCTCTGTACTCTTCCTAGAAGTCTCCGATGAGAATAAATAACTGCATGCCATCGTTCCCGTTCTCCCGGCATAAAGACAAACTGCATCCCGTCCACCCTCACTATTTTCCTAAGTCTATTTTCTAAAACCTCTTATATCATTATCTTTCATTGCCATGTTCCAGCAACCTTCACCCCCCTAATAACGCAAGCCACAGCTCAATGAATCACCTTCGCCTTTGAAAATTGGGACCACCACGCTCAGTGTCCATTCATCCGGCATCCCCTCCTCCATCCAAACACTCCTGGCAAAATCTCTATCATACACGCCAATCCTATCTCCCCAGCTTGCACTAATCATCTCCCAACACTCGATACCCGAGGGTCCAGGTCTAGCTTTGATAAACTGATAGCCACAGGTAAAAAAATGACTTTATCTCCAAATCATTTAAGCCCAAAGATTGTCTGTTCATTCCCACTTGAAAAAATTAGTTATAAGGTTGCACAACCGGTCCCTTTAACGAAACAATGAAATAACACGATTACCTAATTCAGCCAATCACGAAACTGTGTAATAAATACACTATTTTCCTTTCTTCTGACTAGTACGTATGGTTAATTGGCATCAAATACATGGCAAGTTTATAATGCACTACTTATTTATTCTAGACTGTTTGCCCTACCACACAAGAATTCACATTCAAATGCTAACGAAGTATGGTTTTGCTATGAGTAATGACAGGGCTCTAGTAACCAACAATATCAAATAAACACAATGGAAAATGCGTTCCCACTTACCAAGTCTTCCTCCATCTCCCTGCACACCTTGGGCAACCAGTGTGTTAACGTTGCCGTTGGACAACCAACGGAAAGATGACAGAAAAATGACCTCATCGACAAGAATCGAAAAATCGGATCTAAGGAGTAACAAAAGAAACAAGCACATCAATTCTGTTAAAAAACAAAATGTTAAAATCAGACATAGAACCTTAAATTACACAACGGAAAGCACAGAAGCAAATATACTGACTAAAAATGTTATCTTCTGCACAAAATATTAAATATTATATATAACAGTACTATTAGGTCATCACATTGCTCTTATATTTTTCACAGTACGTGAATAGAAGTACATACTACCACAACCAATCACTCTTTTAATATCATTTTTGAAATTACAGTTTTGCTTTATTAAAACTAGAGAACGTCATTTTGTATCAAAGTGTTGTTTAACCCGTTGGAGACTAGGTAACGAGTTAACTCGTGTTGGGATCTACAGGAAATGCTGAAAAGGTGAAACCAATCGTCTCCAACAGGTTAACAATGCTTCAATCTGAAAATCTGAGCTCCAATACCTGTCATTGTTCTTTAGTTTTTCTGATGAGCGAAAACTTTGAAAGGTCTTTAGCTTCAAAGCAATTTGATTGGCTCAGTGAAAATCTATTAGTCGACTGGATTTTAAAGACTTTTGAAAAACTTGAAGCTTCAACAAATTTTATTGCATCAATGTCTTTAAAAAGATTTTTACCATTACCAGGAATCGTCGTTGTCGCGATGGACGCCAAGGATTCGACTGTTTACAGCTGAGTACTGTCCGTTGTGATGTGTTGACGGTGGGATTCCCCATCAGCACTTGGACTAGAGTTGTCTGAATGACAGGCTGCTTTTGCTATGTTCCCCACCCTGTCCGAAGGGACGGAAAAAAAAATACCCCAAAAAGTTGAGGAACTAAGTATGGTATATCCGCAGACTGGGTTGTACCGAAGAGTGTGTGTTATATTAAGATCAAAATGTCCCTCCAAACGGTAAACTGAGCACTGTTGACTTGTAATTATTTGTGTCTGAGAGTGTGTGTGTGTGTGTGTGTGTGGTGTGTGTGTGTGTGTGTGTGTGTGGTGTGTGTGTGTGTGTGTGTGTGTGTGTCTGTGTGTTTGTGTGTCTGTGCTGATTTTAGTTTTTTGTCGGGGGGGGGCTTGTTTTGGAGGCTGGGAATACAGATACAAGCCCAACAGGAAACCTGAATCCTTTGTTTCAAAACTTTTAGTAATTTTTTGTGATTTTTCTGTTTTATCAAAATTAGATGAGAGGCAGTCAATCTAACAGTCGAGTAGAATTAAGATTTGGTTGTACATGTATAATATAGAATAAAGCAACAATAAAAAGAAACTCAAACTGACATTGAAAGAATTATGTCCATTAGGCAGGGCTCCACAACTAACTTTTTCCTACTTGCCCTTTGGGCAAGTAAAATTATCGCTTTCAGATTTTTACTTGCCCGAATGAAAAGTTTACTTGCCCAGAAATAAACAATTTAATAGAAATTGGACATTTGTTATTTTACTTCTGGAGGTTGCAAAAGGTGTAATTTATGAATTGAAAGAATCATAAAATTGAATGAATAAAATAATGATGAAATTAAGTATTTCAAGTTAACTGAACACAAAATTTTGATATATTTTGGTTAGTTTTTGGTAAAATTTTTATGTTTTGCTCATTTTATGATCAAAATTTTGCTTTTACTTGCCCGACATAAAAATTATTCTACTTGCCCCGGGCAAGTGGGCAAGTGCTAGAGTCGAGCCCTGCATTAGGATCAGAGATAATTATAATTATAGGTTGATCGTTGTACAGAATGAAAAGATTTTGTTTAAAGGCAGTGGATCTCTTTTGCATGCTTGAAAATTAATTTTGTGTAAATACAATGACATTTAGAAGAAAATGCCATCTGAGAACCTTAAGCAAAATATAGGAGCTAGAAACTCAATTTTAGTGGAAATATAGTGACCGTTAGACTCTGATTTGAATTTTTTCTCGCGAGAAAAAAATTCCTGCCATAGAACGCACACTAAACGGCTATGGTTTTTCTTTCGCATTGTTTAAATTCTAGGTAATTACTGACCCCCAAATTACACAAACATGCCCTTCATCAATAGTCTAAGGGCATGAGTTATCTTTTTCCTGGTCTGCGGGGATGTTTGCAAATGAGATCCACTGCCTTTAATGTGCAATTTAATTTATAATTAAACAGAAAATAACAACCCTATCTTTACATCCCACTTATAATTAACTTGAATCTAACATACAGTATTCAAACCTAAACCTAAAATATGAATACTTTTGTTTTAACATCAGTAAGATTGTGTAGTGGCCTCTGGAGAATCCTGCACGTATGTCTACTGCCAGTATTGACCTTCATTAACAGTCTGTTATTACAAATGTCATTGGAAAACTTTTTTAATAAGCATTTTGTTTGATAGTGTTTGGTTATTATTAAATGTTGAATGATCTTGGAATTTGGTACTATTCTTAAAGGTTAGTGACATGATTGGGAACACTTGAAAATGCCTCAAGAACCATATGAGTTGAAACATATACCAACTATACACTAGCTGGAGTGGATCTCCCAGCTGGAAGGATTTGTCTGTAATTTGTTTACTTAAGGAAATCAAGCAAAAACATACTTGTATTTTAATTTTATCGGGGTACGATAAAAATAAGACCCATAGAGAGCCACGCAGCAGCTTTGCCTACCACGAGGGGTATTGACATAAGTTATTTTAGAATAAAAGACAAGATTTTCACAGGAGAATCCTTGCATAGTTTACTTGATTCTAGAGTAGTTTCAGCCCAAGGTGAGGACTACCCCTAATCATATCATTTACCTTTAATGCCAACAAGTAAAAACTGATCGCTAATATCATAACAATGGAAAGTGATAAGTACAATAAACAATTGAATGCCAACACAATCTCTGCTGCCTTAAAAAATGATAAATTAAATAGGTATTTCTTACATTTCTTGTGTATTTGCCAGACTTTGCCTCCACTCCACTCTTCTTTGGGTTGACATTCTCATAAATTTCATCAGTGAGTTCTCCGACACCGAGGTCCATGTAGATTTCATCCGTGACATTCGGGTCGACATCCCAAATGACCCCCGTTCCTGGATTCTGTCCTCGTCCTCCCAACATGTTTGCTGTTAGTTATGGATGCACTTCCCCTATTAAGACCAAAGAGAACATATCAGTGACAGTAATGAAAACATTTTCAAATGGATGGTATAACTTATCAGTCTACAGGGTACAGCAGTAAGCAGATAAACATCTCTAAGGATGAACTGGCTTACAGGAAAAATTCTGTTCTCTTACAGTGTTCTTTTTTTTCTTCATTTCATGCATTGCAGAAGGTTTGGTCTTTGCTAAAGGTGTATCAGTGTGGGTACCGACCAGCCACTGACCTTTAGAAGTAAAACCGGTTATGAATCTGTCATTGTGGTTATTGGGAAGTGTGTACAAATTAAAGTTCACACGTTCATCTCACTCAGCTCTCAGGTGCAGTTAGTATTATGGAAGGTCATGGGGGGGGGGGGAAGTCTGACCTTTATCCAGTGTTTGGAATGGAGTAGGTCAGTTGGGGGGGGGGGCAAGGTTTAATGGTCAGTCATATAGAAATATACATCTCTTAAAGTGTTTTTCCCCTTGTGAACTCTAATAGTAATACCTGAGGTAGTCTGGCAAGTACACGCTCACAAGTTTGTAACTCTTCATTTATCAGTGAGGATTATCTGAACACCAAGAGCGAATACAAGTACATGTCTTATGACAAGCAATCTGTTGTTTTCGGCTGTTCGAAACATTTTGATATTAATTAAGTCCGGTCTCCAGATAGTAAAATAACATTACTGATACAACACTAGTCTTTGTAGTAGATGATCATTATATACTTTACAAGAAGAACAAGTGTCTTTACCACACTCAGGCATACTGTACACGCTACAATACATACTTGCATGACATCACTCTTTTGTGGACTTTGCAGTAGTATACAGTTCATGAAAACGGGCAGACTTTTTGTCTTACCTGGATCTTTGTCTAAATGTACTGAATAGATAAAACCCAAACAAACTACATTAACATGAAGTAGGAAACTACTAAGGTATACAATGGGCATTGCCATTGATGACCAAATAATACAAAAGTCTGCAGTCAAAAGAGATACAAAAGGTGTACACAGGAAAGGAGAGGATGTGTGAGAAACTACAGGTTAAAAAGAGCTAGAGCTGAAAAGGACCAGAAGGTTAGATCAAAAGAAAACCTGAAATAAAAGGCAAAGAAAACGGCAGAAAGGAAGTCAAGTCAATTGATACACAGCTCTAGAAAAGAATAGAAAAGCAAACAAAGACAGGCAAGAGCAGAGACTGCTGGGTACATACAGTACGATCTTAGGAGACCCAAAAGAATGAAAGAAAACAGTGCAGAAAGGAACTTTGTTGATTGGGAATCTGACAAAAAGACACAGGGAAAAAAATTACAATTTTCTTCTCGGGTGTTAATTTTCCTGTTTCATTGCATTCTACTATAGCAATTTACAGGGGCTCTTTTGTAGATTTCAGGGGTAGGGGATGCCGTTTTGCTATTTTGGGGGCAAATTGCCCTGCGCTCCTGCATTTTTCCCCTGAAAATACAATGGGGCAGTTCCAAGCAAGCCAGGACATGACCCCCAAAATTTCAAATTCATTGTATCATGACAAATTTGGTATCATATGAAAGCTGAAAGTCTACATTTTCAATATCTGTTAATGGTTTGTGCTTTTTAGTGCATTTTAGGGTTAAAAATTGAATTTTCATTCAATATCATTTAAAATTGCCAAATTTGCACATTTTGAGTTAAATTTCATGTGTAAGAAATGCACCTGGAAAGTGAAAATATACTTCAATTTTACTTTGTTATGAAAGCATGATACATGATAAAATACATTTCACATAATTTTTTTGCTATGCCATCTTCGTTCCATATCAGTGAGCACAAACGTGAATTCACCTCAAAATGTCACGCCGTAACCACAAAAATGCATATTTTAAAAATATTTTAAAAATAATTGGATCAAATGCAACAATAATTTATTTGCAAATCAAGAGCATCTATACCTATCAATTACATGCACTTTTTAAATCTAAATGGATTTTGTTTGAGAATTACGGCCATTTGAAATGTGTCACGCCGTAACCATTTTGGTTACGGCGTGACGGTTACGGCGTGACATCCCATTGAATTGCATGTACACTTTGACCAAAGCTCACTCCCTACAAAGAGTTTCAAGAGAGACATCAGGGTGTCATGCTGTGAGGGTGTGACCTGTTCTGTGAGGTTTTAATTGATATGCAAATGAGTTCTTTGTCTGCAGGCTTTGTGCACTAGCATTTATGTACGGTTTTTAAGGATATTTCCTCAGACAATGACATTGGAATCATCCTCATTCACATCAAAAGATGCTCCCTGGCATATAGCAGCATTCTGATTCTAGGGTCCTTGGTGGAAGCTAAAACAGTAGTCTGTTTTGAGCTAATGTTTTGTGTTAAATGTGTACTATCAGCTAGATTATGCAAGTATAGAACGCTAGTTGTGAAACATCAAATTTGCTTAACCCATGAACTGGTAAGAGGTTTTTGAGAAATTCTAGATTTTTATTTGTTTTTGAAAAAAATAAACTTTAAAAATGTATGTGTTTTTATTGTTTTATGAAGTTATGTCATGTGCACCACTTT